>ML677333.1:44646084-44672060 GCA_007922305.1 Dermatemys mawii | reverse complement strand
TTATGTGCCAGCAATGTCCCTCTGCTATGTACATCGGCCAAACTGGACAGTCCCTATGAAAAAGGATAAATGGACACAAATCAGATATCAGGAATGGCAATATACAAAAACCTGTAGGAGAGCACTTCAACCTCGCTGGACACACTATAAAAGATTTTAAGGTCAGCATTTTGCAGCAAAAAAACTTCAAGTCCAGACTACAAAGAGAGACTGCAGAGCTGCAATTCATTTGCAAATTTGATACTATCAGTCAAGGATTGAACAAAGATTACGAGTGGCTAGCTAACTACAAAAGCAGCTTCTCTTCTCTTGCTATTCACACTCCAATTCAGCTGCTAGAGGAACATCTCACCCTCCCTGATTAGAGATAACAAGCTGGTTCAGCCTCACTGGACTAACCCTGTTATCTCCCACCTGGTTCTTGCCTACCTATTTATACCTGCCCCTGGATACTTCCACTGCATGCATCCGACGAAGTGGGTACTAGCCTACGAAAGCTTATGCTCTAAAACTTTATTCTTCTCAGGACTCTGGCTTGTAACAATAGATCTCTCTGTGGAACATTATAGTTTAAAGGTCACAGGTGTGAATTAGATACACATTCTCTCTATGAAAATAAAAATATTTACTGAGACTTAACCATGTTTCTACATTAATAGCATATCTTTGGACCATTTTCTTACTTGGTGTTGAGTTTTGTTTTCCATCTGGCCCAGCTTGATATTCATCTTATCCTGCACTGTCCCAAACTCAGCTTTTATCTCCTCCACGGTTGCCTCCAGCTGATTCTCAAGTTTATTAATCAGTGGCTCACAGCGACATCCATTTATTGGGGCCTGAGAGCATAAGGAATAGAAAAATAGCTTGATTTATCCCTCTGTCCTTTTAACACTCAGAAACAGTCAGTAAATTTTCACTACTTCTTCCCTAATTGAACTTCCTAGCTAATCTGCTTTGGTACTGTATTACTGTCTTGATAACCTCGCATGGCCTACATGAAGAAAGTAACAGGTGTATGAAGTATATTTTGTTTGGGAGTGATTTAGGCTGTAGTTCTGCAGTCTGATCTGCATGGGGCACTGTTGACTTCACTGAGACTCCAGATGGGCAACAAGGATCCATCTTGCAAATCCATTTGCAGGATTAGGGCATGAGACATGACGTTATGATTCTTAATGATGCTGTAAAATTGGGGAGGGGATATGGTGGTTTTTGGAGTTTTTTTGCTTTTGATGCTATAAAACTGATTTGTTTTGGCTTCTGACTTTTCTTTAACCTGAACATTTTGCTCAGTTTCCTTCAATTGCAATTCAAAATCCCACATAGATCATTGCATAGCCGCCTTCACTGCACTAGCATTCCTCTCATCCTCACCTGTCTGCTGGCAGCTTGTCACACACTCACCTCCTTGCCTTATTCCTTGCAGCCTGCCTGAGCTCATTGGTAAGAATCCTGCTATGTCCAAATTTAAGTCTCTCAAAGCCCCACTTGTGCCACGCTGCCTATAAGTAAATGTAACTGACGTATGTAGATCCTTACTTCTTGTTCCTTTCCCCCTTAACCTTTGCCTATCTCTATCCTTAGACTGAGAGATTCTTGGAGCAGCAGAAACCATCCCTTATTGAACTTTGGGAAAATGCCTAGCTCTTCCTGGGCACTTCCAGAAAAATAAATAAATAAATAACATAAGGACTCTGCCTCAGGCTTCTTTCTTGAATCACAAATCTAACATTAGAAAAGTTCTCATTGTGCTCATCTCTGGAATTTTCCAATCCTTCCTCCAAAGTTTCTACTTCTTGAGGCCTCTGGCTATCATGGCAAGAGAGTATCACAGATATGCAATAGATGCTCTTCAGTTTCTGTTAAATTCCATCCTACCTTCTGCTATATATGATTCCACAAGCACAGCAAGGGAGAATAAAGGTTTATGTTCAGATTCACAGATGGGAAGCACTGCTTTCCTGAATGTGTCTTGGTACAGTATGCATAAAAGCAGCAGTAGTTCGATGGAATAGACCCATCAGATCAAAGTCGCTTACATCTCAATAGGGGAATCACTCGATAATTTATTGCATGCTTTTGTACTGTTCTAAAAATGGCTTTAGGTGAATATTTGAAGATTCACATTTAGGGGAACTATACTAAGTCAAACAAATGAGTGGAATATCCATTACATATTATTCACGAGGTTAGCAAATTACAGTGTCTGAAGTGAAGTGAAGTGAGTTTGTGTGGTTTGTGTTCACTAACCAATCTGCTCAGTTTCATATGGGTTGGGTTACATCTCAATGAAATTGGGGAGGGGCATAACCCCTACCCTTTCTTTAAAACAGTTGTAAAGAAGCTATTAAAGCATCTTTAGGGAACCAAGTAGCTGAAACAACAGGAGCTTCTACCTATCAGAAAAGCACATAGGAGACTGTTCAGGAATTAGAACTAGATGGGTGCAGAGGCTTTGCTACATATTGTTTCAGTAGAGGGATTTGTGTGGGGAAAAAGTAGGAGAAACACCACAGAAGGAGACATAGAAGCAAGGCTGTTTAATTCTTCCTGTGTTCACAGAGAAAGGTCTTTGTTCATCATTTGTAAGTAAGCAGGATTGGATGAAAGAAATACCTGACATCAATTTCTTCTTAGGGCTGGGCTACATGTGCAAGTTAGAGCACACTGAAGCTGCCCAATACGCTCTAACTCCCTGTCCACACTGGCAAGGCACGTAGAGTGCTCTGACTCCACGGACAGAGCGCACCTGGTACTCCACCTCGGCGAGCGGAATAAAGTTTAATGCGTCTTGGCTGAGATGCCCCAGCATCAGCGTGAACAAGGTGTTGCATTACTACGCTCTGACTGACCACCAGAAACATCCCATAATCCCCTTAAGTGGCCACTCTTGTCATTGTTTTGAACTCAGCTGTCGGAATGTAGGTGTGCCTTTTCAGAGTTCTGTTTCTGACAGCCAGCATGACTTATCTGCTCCGGGACAAAGCAAACATTACTGAGGAATGTTGCTTGCTTTGAGTGAGTGAGGCAGGGGTCTGAACTTACAAGACAGCATGCTGACACACTCTCAGCACCCCAAAAACCCACACAACACACTCCCTGTCACACTCCACCCAACGCTGCACATTCGAAAAGCACGTTGCAGCCACCTGAACGCTGGGTTAGCTGCCCATAATGCACCGCTCCCAATGCCGCTGCAAGTGCTGTAAATGTGGTCATGCCAGTGCGCTTGCAGCTGTCAGTGTGGACAGACTGTGGCACTTTCCCTACCGTGCTCTCCAAAGGCTGGTTTAACTCAAAGCACTCTACATCTGCAAGTGTAACCAAGTCCTTAGGAAAACAGCCTGCAAGAAAGACCCTGAATTCTGGCTAACCTTACAGGTCAAAAAGGGGTAATAATATGTTAAGCCCCTACGTCTAGTAATTCTTGAACTCCTATAGACACAATTTAGTAAAGAGAAGAAACTGAAACATAAAGGTATTGCACATATTCAGGCTTTCTGTTTGGACTCTAAACTCTTCAGGGCAGAGATTGTGCATTTCTTTTCATTTATAAAGCTTCTAGCTTTTCCCACTGGAAACAGTAATATTCCAAAGTGGAAACTAGCAATGTTCTAGTGTCATTTTCAGTCATTGTTTGCACCTTGTCTACAAATAGGAAATGCTTCATTTATCAAAGTCTCTTAAACATACACCACTTGGTACGGATAAAACCATCGTACTGTGTAGCAGGCTTCATTCTAAAATATTGATGAATCCCATATAACAAACTGAAGAATTAATAAGATAATACTCTTGAAAACATAGTCAAAGGCCATCTCTGTTTCATTTCCTAATTGTGCTCAAATCCCACTAGGCACTTGTAATTCCCTGTTTTTTGATGGCGATAGCTTGTTTACCTGCATTACTTTACCGTCCTTTCCACGATACAGTGTGTAAAGCTGGTAGGCTCTGAACTCATGCGGGGGTGGTGGAGATGAGCAACGATGTTTACTTCTACGATGCTTAGATAAGCTCTGCTGGGGACCAGGGAGTGTCTGCTGGTCAGCTGGTGAAGCAGGGTCTGAGAGTGCTGAAATCTGAAACACACACAACATTCCCCAATTTACAAAAAACAATAAATGACTGCTGCTTGGAATTGGAGAAAATTTGCTGACTCCTGCCTCCGAAAAGGTGGCATTGGGAAGGCTGGAGAGATGGTTTACATTCACTTAGCTAGGAGATGGGAACGCTATTATTTAACAGTAGTCCCTCGCTCTGTTACTTTAAATTTATTGGTACCTTTTCTCTTGGCTTTTTCTTTTTGTTGTTCTTTCCTTTGGGCTCAGGTGAAGTTGACCGAGGTTCATCTTTCAGATCTCCTTTCCTCTGAGGCACCTGGTCACTGCTGTGAGTATCCTCAGCAGCTGAGACACTGCCCTGTTTAAAACAGAGACAGGGAGTTGTGAGGGCTTGTCTTTGCTACATCCCTAATTTTAAGTTGTTTTGCACAGTAGTGCATCAGAAAATCACCAGTGGGTCTTCAACAGCAATGCAAGATGCACTGTGCTGGCCAGGGTTGACAGCATACCTTGCTCTGAGCATCCCTAAAAAGTATAAAGTTGGGAACTCACATAGGATTGGTTGCAATCAGGGACCTGTTTCTCCAGGTGCCTGCTGCACATCTACGCGAAAGGTGAATTCAGTACTGGAAGAGTTTATTGTAATCGCTAGGTCAGACTTCCCTGCCTTTTAACACAGTAAGCTGGTAATGCTTGGCTGTACCTTGCTCTGTACCACCTCATCTCTTGGCACAGACTGAGCTCGTCTTTCCTCCTTGAGTTTTTCTCTCTTCTTTCTAAGGCTTCTTCCACGGTTAAAGCGCAAGACCTGAAGCAAGGTAGCATTCCAATTAATAACATCACCACTTTTTCCACTGATGTCCTATTACAGAAAATGGGTAATGAGACAAGCTTATTTATTTGCTATCCCACAGAGCTTTTTTAGGGGGACACGTTCTTCCAGTTTACCCAGCACATCAGTGTGCAAGTGGGCATTTAAGGCGGTGGAGCCCTAACAACATTGTCTGGATCCCAACCGCAGCTGTGTGTGCGCTCCAGGAACTATCCCAGAACATTCCTGACAAAGGGTGCTCTCGGATTTGTTACTAATAAAGACATTTATAATGTACCTGTGGTGCCTTAGCAAGCAGAAGAGCAACGTCAGGATTATTGTGCTGTCTAGCAACCTCTAGAGGAGTCTGACCTGCCTGAAAAGAAAAAAACCAAAACATTATTTCCTTCAACTGGCATAAAAAAAATAATACATTGCTGAAATAGCTACCCTAAAGTCAAAGAGTTGTGTGTGTCTGTTTGTATAAAATAAACAAGCATTTTAATTTACTTAACAGGTAGTGTCTAAATATTAGCAGCCAACATTTGAAAAATCTGCAGAAAATAACTTTGAAACATTAAGATAAAGAATGAAAGTAATTCTACCTGTACTTACATTGTTGACAATTGACCCATCAGCCCCTGCTTCCAGTAAGAGTTTGACCACCTTTTTATGATTTAAGGCAGCAGCTACATGAAGTGCAGTATCTCCAGCCTGAAATTTACAAAGTAGAATATAACATGCTAGCAGACATCTTTGATTTGTATGTACTGCATTTCCAGTTTCCTTGTGCCCCTTTATGGTTCATAGGTCCAAATGTAGTTACATGACAACTGAACTTTAATAACGGCTGATCAACAGGGAGGCAGACTAAGATTTGGGCTAAATCACATCATGTTGAGGACGGCAGCTAGGGTTGGGATTCGCCGTATTGCTATTAAATGAACTGATCCATGTGAATATGCTCACAAAGGAAAATTATGCTGGAGACCAAAAGCACTTGGCCCAAATCTGTCCTCAAATGCAGAGGTGCAACATTGTGGAGGGCAGGATGATGGTGTATCCTCATCTCTGTGACAGTTTTATAGGTTTGATTATCTGCTGAGGAGAGAGAGCTCAGTGGTTTGAGCACTAGTCTGCTACACCCAGAATTGTGAGTTCAATCCTTAAGGGGGCCATTAAGAGATATGGGGCAAAAATCTGTTGGATGATTTAATTGGGGGATTGGCCTTGCTTTGAGCAGGATTTTGGTCTAGATGATAGTCTATGAGCTGGTGGTTATGAACATGTGAGCCACTTTGTAAACTTGACAAGCTGGAAAATGATCTTGGATAAACTGCAACCAGACAGTTTGGTTTGTTCTTGATATGTTGATGTTTCTTAAAACAACTCTTTGAACATAGCTACCTAAATGGCTACACAATATATACATGACTAGAGCATTCACTTCACCTCTTGGCAAGTACAAATGAAAAACAACTTTGGTACTACTGAACACATGCAACCACAGATAACACATGATTGCCAGCAACAATTTAGGAGAATCTGAGGCTGTTACAAGTCAGCTTTAGGCTGTCTAGGTAATATTGTGGAGTACAGGCAGAATGGTTTCTGCTTGCACCATGCTAATCCTAGTCACTATTATCACTCAGTAGCTCACATGTAGTTAGCAACTAAATTCATCCCCCAAAACAAAATTGCATATTAATATATGAAAGTGCATAGCCAATCTAATTTGGCTGAAACCTATCCAATTTGCTGTAATATTTTCCATTTGAAAAACAACATTGTACATACAAATCAGAAAACAAGTGTGATCCTGCACCATGCGATATACGGAAAGTGTCTCAGTAACATTAGATGGTTTGGCAAAGTACCATGTAATTTATTTTCTTTAGCAGATTTAGTACATTTTTTAAAAAAAAAAATCACTAATCCATTTTGTTGTACCACCCTGCTAAGCTGTTGAGTAGGGGCAGCATTTAATTGTTTCCCCTATAAAATAAACCTGGATGGTTAAGCCTCATTTAGCTTAATCATTCCTTTGTACTTAACACAAGTTTTCCTTGAATTTTCCACATTTTTGCTGCCCATTACAGCAATAAGGACTGGACAAATAGAGAATATACCACAAAATGTTAATAAAAAGGTCATTTATGTAACATCATAAATCTCCTTACAAACATTAATCAGTTCCTTCTCACTACACTTCTGTAAGGAAGGTAATATTATGATCCCTAGTTTACTGAAGAGTAAACTGAAGCACAAAGAGGTGAAGTGTCTTGCCCAGTGTGATCCCTCCTAGTGATCAGACTCTGCTCTTACCACTCGTTTACTCCTGTTTCCCATTTAAAAAAGAAAACAAATATATTTCTATACAGCATCATAAATAGCAAATGTTATACCAGGCCTGCACAACATGCGGCCCGGGGGCCACATGCGGCCCGCATGGGCTCACTGTGCGGCCCGCGGGGGGATGAGTAGGGGCAGGACAAGCCAAGCGGTGGGGTGGGGGGAAGTGGATGGGGCAGGGCGAGGGCGGGGCTTTTCGGCCCGCAGCTGGTTTTTTTGCAGTAATATGGCCCTCGCTGCTTTCCGAGTTGTACAGGCCTGTGTTATACATTAGAAATGTAAATGCAGCAACATGTTCTGAAATGGTAACAAAACACAGGCACACCATTTCTTTAAGGCTATTCCTAGAAGCCTAAGCATCATTAGATTACAGTGAAATGCATATTAAAAGGAAGTATTTATAGGGGGCCCCATATGTGATCAATGGTCCCTCATTTCAATTGTTAGCCTTATAAAAAGAGTGCCTGGCTGCAGTGAATAGTTCATGCACTGACCTGGTTCTTTTCATGGACAGAACAGAAAGCACTGAGGAGTACCCTAATGATGGGCAAGTGATTATAACGAGCAGCAACGTGCAAACAGGTATCTCCTGCCTGCAAACAGAAACAAAGCTCTAAGCATGTAGTCGCAATAGAAAAGCTAATGCTTGTCAGGGTGTTTGGGGATGAAATAAGCTATTTAACACTGAACTGGAGATGTGGTGAATGACATAGAAGTATCTTTACTTTATTGTTTTTAGGGTCAAATGGCTTAGCTGCTTTATACTTATTTTACCTCTGAATTTGTATGGAAAGCTAGTGAAACCAAAAGTAACTTCTTCTGTTACTGTACAATGAGGAAGTTCAGAGGATGTATCTCAAGGAAGCTATGGACTAGATTTTCAGCTGGTGTAAACTGTCATAGCTCCATTGAGGATCTGGCCCTATCTGGCCAGCAGTGTTAACAACTTCTTAGCATATGTGCAATATGCCGCAGGTGGCATGTGACCATGATTCATCACTGAATTTGGTCCACTGGGTGGATCATTAGCTTCACTGCCTCAGGCTGGGTACTGATGTGGAGTGCGACCGTAAATGCTGATCCATTCCCCCAGCACTGTTAATTTGGAAGAGGTATTGACTGCCCTAGTCCCTCAACACATCTCAAGCACTACACCATTATCAACCTGAAACAAATGGGGAAAACATTTGCTTCACACAATGCTTAAATTTTTTAGTAGAAGAAGTGAATGGAGAGGTGGAGGAGAAATTATGCCTGGTAGGAGGGATCAGGAAGCACATCCCAGGGATTTTTTTTTAAAACCCAGTCCTAGCACACCACCTGCTATTTGGTGCAGAATGAATAATCATGGCTGGAAAGAATCAACAATATTCAGGGAGGGGGTGTGAATTCCAATCAAGGCAAGGAAATACTCCTTTCTATTTCTACATTGTCTTCTTTTTGCATGTGTGTGTTAAATGAATTGGTCTGTTCTACTGAGACCAAAACTAATACGAACTCTTTACAGTACAGCAACATAATGAAAATGGGACTAGTGTAACCTTCTACAACAGGGTCACCAAAACAGACACACAATTCACAAAGTTCTTGGACCTGGGCTAGAAATTCTGTAATGGATGCAAAATGCAAGGCCTCAAGCATTTAGAGTACTGTGCTCTTTTGCAGGCTTTGCTGTGTTTAAACCAGGGGTGGGCAAACGCTTTGGCCCAAGGGCCACATCAGGGTTGCAAAATTGTATGAAGGGCTGGGTGGGAAAGGCTGTGCCTCCCCAAACACCCTGGCTCTGTCCCTATCTGCCCCCCTCCCACTTCCTGCCGCCTGACTGCCCCCCCCTCAGAATCCCCGACCCATCCAACTCCCCCTGTTCCTTGTCCCCTGACCGCCCCTTCCCAAGACCCCCAACCCTAACTCCCCACCCCGCCCCGACCCCAATCCCTATCCAACCCCACTGCTCCCTTTCCCCTAACTGCCCTATCCACTCCCTTGCCCCCGACAGACCCCCGGGACTCCCAATGCCTATTCAACCTCCCCATTCCCATACCCTGACCTCCTCGCACAAAACCTCTGCCCCATCCAACCGCCCCCTGCTCCCTGTCTCCTGACTGCCCCCCGAAACCCCTGCCCCTTATCCGCACATCCCCTGACCCCCTTACCATGCTGCTCAGAACAGCATGTCTGGCAGCTGCTTGAAGCCAGATTTGCTGCCCCGCAGGAGCGTGCTGCCCCACCCCCAAGAGCACTGCCCGCACAGCGGCGTGACTCCAGGGGAGGGAGAAAGTGGGGGGAGGGGGCAAGCAGCCAGGGACAGCCTCCTTGGCCAGGAGCTCAGGGGCCAGGCAGGACGGTCCTGCAGGCTGTAGTTTGTCCCCCCTGGTTTAAACTCATTATTAATCTGGCTCCAATTTTTTTGTTTTGTTTTGTTCCTGTTTTAGGCCAGATACCCAATAAAGGGAGGAAAGCAGTTTGAAAATTCAAAACCACGTGAAGTTCTGTGGTTTGACAGAGACCCCCCTCCACAATGCGTAGCCTAGAGGAGTGTCTCTGAAGAATTTCCTTGGACTCTTACAGAACCTCTAAAGACTTCCACCTTTCAAACCCAGGGGAGGACTCCACCTGCAGACTTCTATTACAGTATTTGGGTGGGGCCATCCTAGGTCTTCAAAATGAGCAACCAAGGATAGCCTGCATTCAAGTGCATGTAACAGTAGAAAACAATGTACACGTCTTTAATTTTTCTGTCTCCCTCCCCCTTCAAAATGGTTATAAGTAACACCATCATAAGTCTTATCACAAAACACTTTAAAAACCCACTGGTTAGTCATTTTGTTGTTATTTTTCTCCCAGTCCTCATAACAAACAGAAGGGCAAAGTTTGATATTTTGAAAGCTGCATTTCCACAAGCTGAAACAGAATCATCATTTTTAAAAATTCATTTATTTAAGCTTACATTATTTTTGAGGTCTGCCCGAGATCCTCCAAGTAACAAAACACGAGTACTTTGGGAATGGCTATTTTGGCAGGCCAAGTGCAGAGGTGTGTTACCTGCCTTAGGAAAGAGACAAAAATACAAAAGCCATCTTTAGAAAATCGACATAACTCAAAAAACAAAGCAAGCAAACACTACCATCCTCTCTCAATAAAGAGGGTGTGTCTTATTGCAGGATTTTAAACTTATAAAACCATAAATGACTTCTGCTCAGTTGCCTGTGAAATGTGAATTCGTAGTCTTGTTCCAGGCCACATCACAAAACCTGTCCAAAAATATTGTTGGTGTTCTCACCAAAAAGTGAGCTATGGCCTGAATGGGCATGGAAACAGCACTGCCCACTCTGCTACCGAGATGCTTCCTCCAGGTCACAGCTGTGGCAGGTGTTGGGAGTTTGGGGAAGTTTGCACTGTCACTGCCAGTGTTGAGAGAGCAAATGGGAGACTTCCATTTCCAAAATTATCAATCCAGCAACTATTGCGAGCATCAAATTCAATTAATATTTTAAAAGCACCTAATTTAATAAATAAAACTCCCCATGACTTGTTAATCCTCAGTACATAGCCCCTCTTTCATATCTGGTAATCACATTGCCTAGATGGCACTTTATTTTCCTAGAATTTTTCCCAAGCCAAATGCACTTAGCTTGTTGCAATCACCTAAGATTTAACATTTTGAATTTCAAACATAGAACTATGAAACAAAAGATCACTTGAAAGAAAAATCCCCTTCTCAGACTCAGAGCAGATTTCCTTCCTATCAGCTTCCCACTCCAAACCAGGGAAAGCAGTTGCTTCTCACAGTACTGGGTCCTGAAGGTCTCCACATTCATGTTCTGACAAAACAAAGGTGGAAGTGAATTCTAGACCCCAGGATCCCTCATGGAATGCCCTACTCTCCTGTTTACACCAGGAGGGGGCTGTCAGCTCACATATACATATATGTGCATGCTTGTGGGCAGAGTGTGAGTAAAGATGCACATGGTTACATCTCTCTTATAATGTAATTCCTGTTTCTTTGCACAAAGAAACATGCTGCTCTATGGCTTAATTCCTGAACGAAAGTATGTTTGAATTCCTGTGGTCTGTTAGATAATCAAAGGTTAAAGCTATTTCCAGTCTATTAGGTAGCTAGTTATAGAAATCAGCACGTGTATATATAATGGGGACAGAGTGGTGGTTTTAGGCAGTAGAGAGCTTGTATGTTTACAGTGCATGAAAGTCTTCAGGCAGAAACAGGAAAAGAACCTGGTGAGTTACTAAGGATCTAGAAAAAAGCAAAGATGATTTTTTTCACGGGTGAAAGTTCACATGTGAAAAAGTTTCTGAGGGGCTGAGGGATTTTGTTGGCCTGAGAGTTTAGGCTTGTCTACCCCAGTGACGCAGGATTTTTTCATTCTAACTGCATTTTTTTGTTTTTCAATAAAATAGGCTGTGTTCACATGATACAATTCTTCTTCCAAATTAACTGGCCAGTTAGTGCAAATTGGACAATCCACTTTGAAAGTGGCTTGAGTTCGTTTTGGAGTGAGTTAGTGCAGAAGAATGAACACATCTGCATTCTAGATTAATTTTTCAGTCCCTCCAATGGTGTCCCTGACTGCATTGCTTCATTCCGTGCTGGCTGACAGCAGTTTGAAAATGGGCTGACTTGCAAAAGACATATGAAGCATGGGATACGAGGAAAGGAATCCTAGCAATGTGCTGCTGTGAACCCCAAGTCACAGGATTCTAGCGGCTTTGGGTAAGTATCCTATAATGCATCATCAGAAAAATCTCAGAACACATACAGCCCAGCAGCGGGACAAAGCACCATGGGATATCTGCCTGATATGCTGAGAGCTTATTTCAAAAGAAGTCAGGTCTGTGTGTGCACACTGATTAAGAGGGAAACGTGTTGTAAAAGCTAGCCGTATGGATGTCATTATTTCAGAATAGTTATTTCACAGCTGTTAACTTAATCCAAAAGCACACACCCACGCACACATGTAGACAAGTCCTTAGAATATTTGTTTTCTTGGTCTTGGTCGTTGAGCCTACAACAGGTTTACTTGGACTTGAAAATGTGATCAGCTCAAGTAAAAGGGTGTTAGGCATTATCAGGCTCTCTGCTTCTTGTTCATTCTCCTCCCGATTATCCTCCTTTTCATGTCTCACCTACTGCTCAAACACCAGTCGTCACTTGCACATTTTGAATTGAAAGAACTCACAGAGGAGTCTAAGTCTTTGATTTGACATTACTGTGCACTGCAGTTCTGAATGCAAGTCTCTGAACTGTAGCAGGCATTACAGATTTTTTTTCTCTGAACAAAGTTAAATGTAGAGATTTTTTTCCCCTTGGGTTATTCTCTGAAAAGCCTGTATAGTTCTTTCATCATTAGTTGTTAGGAGTGTAAATTTGAGCAGCAAGGCAGAAAAATGAAGCTGCAGCACTTTGATAGAAATTCACAAAAATTACAGAGGGGGCACAGAGGGCTTAGAGCTTATACAGTGGACCTGGCTCCTGCTCCTACTGAATGGCAAAACTTCCATTGTCTTCACTGACAGGAACTGGACTCAAGTTGTACTGGTTTGGAAAAAGACACCTCTGATTTCCCAGCCTCCTAAATATGAACCGAAATGTACACACTGTTCACGGATGTAGAAACACTAGTACTGATCTCATAGAATAATTATCAGACTAAGGATTTTTTGTTAAGCCAACTTGTCTGAAGACAGCAACCTGACTCTCAAATTTGGTTGCCAGACAAGAAAATATGTCTAACACTTTGGATCAAGAAACGAGTATTTTCAGAAATCACTTGTGTTATATGTATGTTATTGTCTCTCCTCTCAAATGCAAGCTGTTGATCTGAACCTGATCTGTACTTGAATTTTTGGGTGGACTGACTGGTGCATCCTACTCAAGGCTGGAAATGAAATCTAGCCTCTAATCATTGTCTCCTTATAAATATCAGTGGATGGCAGTTGTGTTCAATCCTGTACCATATATGTAATTAGTGTATATAGAATTAGCCACATGCTCTTATCCTGAAATACAACATGAACTGAAACTAACCATGAGAATGAATTAAATAAAGTAGCAGTTTGGGTAGGCAAATAATCCATTTCTTCTGCTGTTTGGTGGCTTGTATAAATTAACTGAGTCTAGAGGCCAAGTCCATTCTCCTTCACAGGGTAATGTGTCATTCAGTCAAGACACCCTGGATTCTCAGGTGTAAGTCAGCAGCTTGTAGACTGTCAATAAGTAATTATCACTTGTCAGGTTGTCCTGTCTGCCAGGCAATCTGATTTTTCGTAGTATGAATGTTTATAACAGAACCTTGTCAGAGCCTAAACGCTGACTGCTGCTATGCTTTGTATTTCGTCATGCTGTTAGAATCATTGTGTTGAATCTTCAGGAGCAAAAGAAACTGAGAAGCATCCGAAGAAGCCAGCTTTGATGAAGTGAAGATAAGATTGAATTGTTAAGTAAAGTTAGGAAAATTCTTCATTATCATTGGAAGCAGAAGCAGGGTTTGTGCATGTTTGAACACTGACATGCTATGCTTTGGGTTCTAATAGCGTGCCGTTGCCAATCTATTGTATCCATACATTTTTTAAGAGAGGTCTGTCTCAATGTCTTACAGTTTATGCATAATTCATAGCTTTTATGCAGCATTCATCCTTTTAGTTAAAACCTTCTAATGCACATGACAGCCAAGTAAACAGAGTAGCAATTCTTATATTATTAACACACACACACAATCAGTCACACTTTCATGGTTCTGGATGTTGGAAAAAGGACTATTGCCTGATATTTGTAACTATGTGAGTTATCTAAAGAATGTCTAATATACATAAATATGAGCATCTGAAAATCAAACTCAAAGCCTAATATAAAAGAAAGGGATGCTGTAAATCAAGTGAAACAGCATCATAAAATTATTTTGTTTACAGATTACAAAGTAACCATAAACAGTCTGATTGCATATGGGGGCTGTTCCTGTCCTATGTCAATACACTATGTAGTTTTACTCATACTCATTTTTATACCCGAGTCCTTTCTTCTTTTTTCTTTTCTTTTCTCTCTTAGTATTTATTGTATAGTTTAGTTTTACAGATTCTAGGGTTTTTGAACTGTTGGTTCATTTCATAGTTTTATAGACATGTTTACCGAAATTGTATGAAGCATTTTTAAAGGAAAATTACAAGATAAAGTAGGTAGAGTAGCTCTAAATTCCTGTTGCCTGTAACAATACATAGTGATGTCCATGAAATCTGACTGCTCAACTGTCTAAACATTCCAAACCCTAATTTAGTGCATATTGCCCCTTGCTGTTTTTCAGATTATTCCATTAACCTTTTGACTAGTGGGTGGGGAAAAAAAAATCTCCCAAGGGTATTTCATTTTGATCTTAGTAAAATTGTTTATGCCATGATATATTGCACCAATTTAGAATATAATTTTATAGTCCTCACTCAGTATCCTATGTTTGTGTTAAAAAATATCTTGTTTGCAATTCTGGTGAGTCATATGTTCATTTCTACTGAATTGCTTATAAGATATTATAATACAAAGAGAAAGACACTTGGAGATCCTCACAAATTTTTAACAAGTCTAAATCCTGGTACACAAATGGAAACATTATAACAACAGATATACTGTATTCCTTCTTTTGTGGTTTATGCATTCATTTGACTATAATTTCTGATGAATTGGATTTTAATGCAATTTCCCTATTAGTTCAATTAATATTCATTGTAATCATGCCCATCGCAATGAATCCACTCAATATAAATTAGGGCACAGTAGAAGTTTCCATAATAATTCCAGTATTCTTCAGCCATAATTAATGTATCATTCAAAATATTACTGAGCTCCTCCTGTTTCAACCGTCAAAATACAAAATTTTCTAATGCTTGCCGGTGGAATCATCCAGGCATAATTAATTCAAAGAGAATGAGAAATCCCACTAGGAACTGGACGACCACCTGTTGAGAAATGCCATTACCAGAAATCACCACCGATGGGAAACAGCCATTTTACATCGGAACGGAAAGCTCTTTCTACATGCATCTCACCTTGTTTCTGGCAAGAACATTAGCGCCTGCTTTAACGAGCAGTTTGGCAGACTGACTGAATCCATGCCAACATGCTTCATGAAGCGCTGTATTCCCATCCTGAAGAGCACACACACAAGAGCAGCAGTTTAGGGTGTTGTGTCCACACATACAGGAATGTTACATTCAGAATGTAGGTGCTGTACCCTTGTTTGGGCATTAAAAATCCCGTTTCCCTTTTCTTGCTATCAAATTCTGTTCGGGGATAGGCATAGGTATGCTAGACCTAGGCTTAAACATCTTCCCTGGACATCCTGCTACTTTCAACCCTCCCTGCCTCTACTTCACCAACCCCTGAGTTCCTAACCAAGCATAAAATTATACTGACACATGCATGCAGTATGTGCTCCATTGCTCTTCTTTGCTGGCATCCCTTCATCTGCGCGAGACGTTGGGAATGGCAGCCTATGATGCAGATGATTTGCTTTTCAACAGTTAGAATTAGACCTGTTCATGTTGCCCTGTCTTCCAGTGACTGTCACAGAAAGACTATAAGCCCTAAAGATAGTGACAGCTAATCAAGAATTGTCCTTTAGTGACCTATATTTGGAACCAAAGGTGATGGGGATTCTCTATGGTCTTCCATGCAGTATGGTTTAACTGATAACTGGTGGTGTTTATATACAACCATAGAAATGCAGAGCTGGAAGGGACCTTGAGAGGTTATAGAGTCCAACCCACTGCACTGAGACAAGACCAAGTAAACCTAGACCATCCCTGACAGGTTGTGCAATCTGTTCTTAAAAGCCTCCAATGATAGAAATTACACAACCTCCATTGGAACCTTATTCCAGCACTTAACTACCTTTGTAGTTAGAACGTTTTTCCTAATATCTAACCTAAATCATCCTTGCTGCATATTAAGTCCATTACTTCTTGTCCTCCCTTCAGACCAATTCTCCAATTTGTGAAGGTTGTTTTCAATTCTAATCTTCTGCTCCAAAATGCCTTGTACCCCTCCTAGCTTGACGTCATCTGCATATTTTATAAGCACACTCTCTACTTCATTATCCAAGTCAATAATTAAAATATTGATTAGTACCAGACCCAGAACTGGCCCCTCTGGATCCCAATAGATACACTCTCCCAGTTTGACAGCAAACCATTGATAACTGTTCCTTAAACCCTATTATCCTCAGGGTGCTTTCAAATTGATTAACAATTTTTTCAGTAACTTTCCAGGTATCAAAGTTAGGCTGACTGATCTGTAATTCCTTGGGTCCTCTTTGTTCCCCTTTTTAATGTTAGGAGAACATAGGTACTATGTTTTCTCTTCTCCAGTCCTCTGGGACCTCAGATGTCCTCCATGAGTTCTCTAAGATAATCACTCGTGGTTCTGAGATTGCCTCAGCTATTTCCTTATGTACCTTAGGGTGAATTTCAAGCCAGATGATTTGAATATATATAATTTATCTAAATGTTCTTTAACCCATTCTTTCCCTATTTTGGCTTGCTTTCCTTCCCCATATGTACATGGCAATGGGTTTATACACTGTGCATAGCTGAGAAATGCAGTGAATTCTCACCAGGGCACATACATTTGTGCTACAGGACTGAAGGCAAAAAATAAGATCTGGGGATGAAAAGGGTATCCAAATACCATCCCAGAGATGGGTAAGGGTCCTATCATTCTTCTTGCTTTCATTATAGTGCTGTGTCTGCAGACACCAAGGAAGTTCAAGGGCTGGGGAGAAGACTCCCGAAACCTCATACAGGTGACTAGTAAAGCAAACCCCAGAGAAAGCTTTTGCTTTATAGTTTTGGGAGTCTCCCTCTAAAATGTACAGCCTGGAACTCAGCTTCTGACTTAAGCAGAGAGAGAGTGAGTGTGTGTGTGCCCAATAGATATTTGCTTTTATTAGTAGCCTTATCTAAAATGTGGATTAAATAAAATCTGAAGTAGAATATGAGCTTTTGCCTATAGGCCTAATTAGCTCATGTTTCCTCTACAGTCCAAAGCACTTTTTAGAGAATCAGTATTGCAGCACTACCCTATGTATTATTGCACCCAGGGTACTATTTAACTTGATGCTCTATCTGATCAGTCCAGAAATATATTGGGAGTCAACTTGACTAAGTAGTGGTACATTAAGTTGCCAAACAATAAGACCATCACTTTTTATTACCTTATTTGGTGACATATATATTGCTTAGTTGGGCAACAGCATCTCTAACTATATCAGGTAAATCACTTCCAGTTGCAAATGACAAAGAAATGATTCCCTGCCTAACTAATGATACCTCTGAGGAGATATCAACATGGTTCTTTCAGAGACATTCCACTAATATCTTTGATTAACACAGCAGTCTTCAAAGTTTTTCCTCCATGGCCCCTTTTCGCTCTCCTGCCTCTACTCGCGGCCCCCGAGGGTAAGTCCACTGAAATGCCGCCGAATAGAAAGCTTCTGCTTTCTGTGGCATTTTGGCGGGACAAAAATAGACCGCTTGCAAGTTCGGCGGTCTCTGGGGCGGGATCAGCGGTGGTGCCTAGGTCTTGCACACCCCACTTTGAAGACCACTGGCTTAACAAATAGCACTGCTCAGCCTCCACTGAACTAAGTTTCCTTAGCAGCACTACATGCTGCCTCACTAGCTGGGTGATTTCCAGTACGTTTTCCTTTGACAGTGTTGGCAATGTTATCATATTGCCAACAATCAGCATCATGAGGAGAAAGTCAGACTCCTGGCTCAGAGATGATCTTCTTATACTCCTGTTTTACTTACACTTGACATATTTCCAAAAGGAAGTGGGGTTTCTTATCTGCATAACTGCTATTAAATTCAAATTAAATTGTTTACTCTAGAGTATAAATTCTAAACAGCATATTCCAAAGAATGCTAATATTACAGTCTAGTGCAGTTATTATCCAACAGGTCTTCTCATTACCTTGTCTTGTCTGTCCAAAGCGCACCCCTCTTGAATGAGAGTTGCTATTACATCTGTATTTCCTACGACAGTAGCCCGGTGCAAGGCTGTCTGATCACCCTGTAAAAAGAAGCATTTTATTTTAATCAGTGCCTGTTCCGCCTAATTTTGAATCCATATAAATATATACACACACACATACTTTATACAGATATCATACACACTTTCCATATACTGTAATCATATTTACATGATACATACCATTCAAATACTGGCTATTGTTGAAAGCAATACCAATAAACTACAATCATTAAGAGTAATGGAACCATTATATGGTTTACTGTTGCAGGCCAACAGTTTACTACCTTTAATTCATAGACTCATAGACTTTAAGGTCAGAAGGGACCATTATGATCCTCTAGTCTGACCTCCTGCACAACGCTGGTCATAGAATCTCACCCACCCACTCCTGTAATAAACCCTAATCTATGTCTGAGCTACTGAAGTTCTCAAATCATTGTTTAAAGACTTCAAGGTGCAGAAAATCCTCCAGCAACTGACTCGTGCCCCACACTATAAAGGAAGGCGAAAACCCTCCAGGGCCTTTCCAATCTGCCCTAGAGGAAAATTCCTTCCCGACCCCAAACATGGCGATCAGCTAAACCCTGAGCATGTGGGCAAGTCTCGCCGGCCAGACACCCAGGAAAGAATTCTCTGTAGTAACTCAGATCCCACCTCATCCAACATCCCATCATAGGCCAATGGGCATATTTACCGCTAATAGTCAAAGATCAATTAATTGCCGAAATTAGACTATCCCATCATACCATCCTCTCCATAAACTTATCAAGCTTAATCTTGAAGCCAGATATGTCTTTTGCCCCCACTGCTTCCCTTGAAAGGCTGTTCCAGAACTATCACTGAAACAAATACTATGATCTCAGCCACACAGTGAGAGAGAAAAGACATTCCACAGTACCATACAAGAGACCTGGTTCTGATCACCAATCAGAGCCTTTCACTATCCAGACTGGGAATCCTGTACAGTCTAGCTCACCTACATGGTGTTTGCCAAAACACATGAATAGAAGAAATGTGGAATGTGTTACAGAAAGGGAAAGTCTGGAGACAGTGAGAAATAATAATCACAAAAATGACTTGTCTGATACAATCAATAACCAGATAATGACAGACTATAATAAAACACTAAAAACTGAAGATTACCATGTTTTTGTCATACTTGACTGCAAGTATTTACATCCAGATAACTGAATATCTTTGGGGTAGTTGGATAATTGAATAGTTTTCTCCCATACAGAGGATGCTAGACAACTTGCAAGTGAGTTATAAATTGCTCAAGGGGGCTGTTTTTTTTTCTAGTGAGACTGAAGATGTTATTAACTTTTTACTGCAGTATTGCCAACCCTAAGCATTCAAAAGTGCCCCCAATAAATGATGAAATTGGTTTAAAATCATGAGGCTGATTTTTAAAACAATATGTTTTGGGCTCACTGTATTTCTTTCATGTGTTTTGTGCCTTCAGGGCTCATGTTTTCAAGCTTTTCTCCACTACCATGAAAGCTAGAATTTTTTTTAAACAAAAGCTGAGATTCTCATATATTTACATGGCTCCAGAATCTGAGGCCTTAAAAAAAACACACGAAGTATTGCAAGAGTTGGTAACACTGAGTATTTTGAATATGTCTGAACTATTCCATATTTTCCTTAAAGTCAAAATAAAAAAACAAGTAATCACAAACCCCTAAACTGAAATAACTCAGACTATATCTCATTACAATAGTATGGGTCATGTATTTATTGACAACTATTATTATGCAGCAACCACATGCTCAGGGTCTCACTGACTGCCATATTTGTGATCAGGAAGGAATTTTCCCACGGTCAGATTGGCAAAGACCCTGGGGGTTTTTGTCTTCCTCTGCAGCATGGGGCACGGGTCACTTGCTCGTTTGAACAAGAGTAAATGGTGAATTCTCTGTAACTTGAAGACCTTAAATCAAGATTTGAGGACTTCAGTAACTCAGTCAGAGGTTACGGGTCTATTTCAGAAGTGGGTGGGTGAGGTTCTGTGCCTTGCAATGCGCTGGTGTTCAGACTAGATGATCATGATGGTCCCTTCTGGCCTTGAAGTCTGTGAGAGGATTCAACATCACAGCATTCTAGGCTGCCAACGATATTGCTAATGCAGCATAATATTAATTTGAATAGTATGAATTCTGCACAAACCAGTTTATCCTATCATTAAAATAGAAAGAAATACATCATTTACTATTGCTATGACATATTTACAAGGGGCAAACTCTGAAAGTGACTGTGAAAATATACTGTGAAGTATATAGTGAAACAGCATTTACCTTAAAGGTCTGAAACATTGCGTGTGACAGAGTTCAAATGGGAGACAAGAATGGAGTGGACCCAGTGTAGCTTTAAATAAGGATCTTTTCATAGTGCTAACTCAATTCATTTTTGTTGTTACATTATTTGTTCTTATTTCAGTTCTGACCCAATTAAAGTAATTGCAGTTAATTAAACAGACAGTTAACTTACTGGCTTTTGGGAGATAACAGCTACTCCTGTGAACATTTCACTTTAATCAAAAAAGAAACCAATAGCTGAAAAGCAGATAACCTCACTTTTCATGGCTGCAGCAGCTGATCCTGCTTGGGACCAAGCCATTCTCCAAGCACCCCACTCTGCCACCAGGCAACATGGTCCAGCTTGCTTAGGTTGTCTCCAGGTAGTGAGAGCATTCTCCAAACACAGACTACTCACTGATTGAAGGTTGGATCACAGAAATGGAAGTGCCACATCCACTGAGATTTGAATTAAACTGTTACCACTTTGCCCCTAATCATATTCCACTCAAAGGCACAAAGAGACTAATTTTACTCAAAGGTTCTCAGTCATTCGCAGGACCTTGTTATTATATTAGACTTTTCTCCTTGAATTATTGAACACCTAAGAGATATACCTTATACTGAATACCTATATTGTTTTAACCTGCCTTTCCCCCCATTTGTAGAATTCTAGTGAAACTATTTTGTCTTTTAGGATAAAACTAATATCAGGATGCCTTTATGTGGTCAACTGCAAATTTCTGTTTGGTTGCTTTATTTTGGCATCTCTCTGCAAGTACAGAGTCTGAGTGTTCAAAGCAGTGTAATCACTTACTCACATTTCTCTTTCTGCATTTACATTTTCCACATTGCCTATCTCTTCTTTTTATTAAAAAATATCTCTGTCTCCAAATAGCATTTAACCAGAGCCCTGCCTTTAACAGTGTGCATTCTAGAATGCGTCACAGGATACTGTTCTGGATTATGTTAGAAAAACAATACTTATAGAGCATATTGATTTTGCAGACAGTCAATTAAGTGTATAAATCTAAAGCAAACACTTTATGATCTTGTTTGTGAGTGACTTGCTTACAAGGGACAGTTTGCAGTAAAAATGAAAAAAAAGAGGACTATAGTGCTGTTGTACAGATGTGACCTTTACCACTATGATGAAGAAGAGATTTGCCTGAACTGAAACATTTATGAGCTAGATTCACAAGGGGACTGAGCGTTGCACCACCTAAGGCCTGGTCTACACCTAAAAATTAGATTGACCTATCTACATCGCTCAGGGCTGTGAAAAATTTCACAATCTGTGCGACACAGATCAACCTACACCCATAGGTGCAGGTAGGTCAGAGGAAGAATTCTTCCGTTAACCTAGCTACTGTCCCTCAGAGAGGTGGATTAACTATATCAATGGAGAAATCCCTTCCGTCAACATAGGAAGCATCTACATTACAGTGCTACACTAGTACAGCTACAGCACCATAGCTGTGCTGCTATAGCATAGACATGGCCTAACTTTCAGGCATCTTGTCATAGGAGCTCTGGGATTGTGGGGGTTGGGGGGGAAGGGGCCATGGCCCTCCTACTTTTGAAAGTGGACGGATCTGGCCTGTTTACTGCCATGGGCATGGTTCCCTGCTCCTCCTCTTCCCCCTGAGGCCCTGCCCCTGGCCAGGCCCGAAGTTGGAGCCTGGCTTGGATCAGAAGCCCAGGGAGCCTGGCCAGCTGTGGACCCTCCACCTGTCCAGGGTGAGGGGACCCGAGAGCAGCCCCCAGCCCACGTCCCTGCTTCATGGGCCCCTGCCCAGGGCAGGTGGAGGGTCCGCAGCTCCTCAAAGCTGCCCAGGTGACTCTTACCATGGCCCGGCTGGGGCTCTTCAGCTCCTGAGGCCCTGCTCCCAGGCTAGAAGCCAGAGTCGGGTCAGGCTAAGAGCTGCGTGGGCAGCTGCGGACCCTCCATGTGCCCTGGATGGGGGACCTGGGAGCTGGGAAACGGGCCGGGGGCTGCTCTCAGGCCCCTTCACCCAGGGCACGTGGAGGGGCCCAGGCTCCCTGGCCTGGCTCCAGCTTAGCTGGTGGGTGGGGCCTCAGGGGAAAGAGAAGGGGGCAGGGATGGGGCCATGGAGGGGATGGGGTCTCATGGCCCCCTCTTGCTTTTAGAAGAATCCATCACCCCTGCCTTATCTCCTAGTGGAATTCATAATCCTGAGTTTGGGACCCAGGCTCCCTATACAATGCAAGAGGAGAGTTAGGCACCTAAAGAATGGGATTCAGAACAGCCAGCGTGTTGAAAGATTTGTGAATTCACCTAGTTTGTGAATCCCACTGGTGCTTCAGCAAGATCTCTTCAAGGCACTTCACTTCTTCTCTTAACCACCAGAACACCAAAAGTCACATTCTCTTCTTTAGTGCCTCTATCAATGCTATCATCTCCTTTAATGGTGAAAGATTGGATACTCTTTCCAATCTCACTTATTGCCTCCTCCCACCACTCTGTCTTTCTGTTTAAACCATTCACTGCCCAAGTGGGTCAAATTATTTGTTGTGAGCAAAATATCCTGCCCTGAGAATGTTGAATTAAAAAAAAATCAATAGCAAGATAATCATCTTCAGTCCTGAGACAAAACTACTAGGTTTGGAAAGTTTTAACCTTTGAAATCAAAGAGTGAACCAGCAATCGTGAGGTTTAAAATACAGAAAATGATATCAGTAAGAGTACAGTACTCCTAATAGCATATGAGTGTTTCAATATTCTAAAGTAGTTGAATCAGCCATTCAGGGTGTCCAAACATTTGATGTGAACTTACTATTCTCTTCTCCTTTGCTAAACAGAGAGAATCATCATGAAATCATATTCATAAGCATTTCACTCTTGGGCAATAGTGATAAAAGGCCAACAGAAATGATCAGGGCAAGAAAGTATAAACATAACTAAAGGAAATTAAGTTAGTTATTGGAACTACAGAAGGCACTCTGCATATTTACTTTTTGGTTGAAATAATTTTAAAGTGGGTTATGGCCCATTGGTGTTGGTTTCTTCAACTTAGATTTTCACCTGGGGCTCCCAGAAGTAAAGTTTCATTTTTTTAAATGACATACTTTCCATGGGGATAGCCAGAAAGCTTTCAGTGGGATGCCAAATGAGGGGTAGATAATTTTATGCAAAGCATCAAAAATGAAACCCAGTCATGCAACCATGCACTGTTTGAGGAACTTTAACATGCCAAACTGTCAGTCCAAGATTTTACATGCAGCCACGTCAGAGGGAAGCTCAAGGCAAGATTGATGCACAAGATTTCTAACCTCCTTCTCTCTTTCTGATCTTCTAGGTTCTTTTCTAGCCTTTCTCCTCTGGTTTTTCTCATTTTTTTCTTCCTTGATTCCTTTCACCAGGGCAACTTTCTCCTTGACTATTTCTGAAGTATGTGCTGTATGAATACTCATTGACCAATCAGAGATTGCATTGGCATTCCAGTAAGAGTTTGCAGGATTGGCAGGGAGAAGGAAAGAATTAGTTCCTGGAGTTGCATACTCTACAGAGCTGGTTTCCACAGGTTGAAATTCATAATAATCCCACTCCAGGCCACTGGAGGTCATTCTTCAACTAATTCTCATGTCTCTTAGTGTTTTAAAGTACTTCATCTGCAGAACATGAAGTTAGTATTTTAATCTCACCACAACATTTAGAATTATCCATTTCTATTTGCCATGCGTCAGATGAAAAGTTAGTTCTTGCATTTATGAATTAGCTGTTGATATTCAGCTCAAAATTAAAATTTTGTTATTGGATTTCCTCTGTCTTTATAAAAATTGAAATAGCATACGGATCAGATTTTTAAAGTTGCAGAAGGATAATTTGCACATGTAATCACAATAATTCTGCATAAAAATGGAAAGTTAGACATTTAAAAATTACTTTTTAATAAATGATCTGATTATTTCCCCCACGCGTAATTTAAAAATCTGGACCTAACTCTATATTTATTAATAATATTAATGAAATGGATGTCAATTGACAATATTTGTTGCTGAAACCCATCATGCCAACAGAACAAAGGGTTTCTTCCTCAGTTTCTGACACACAGTAACAGTGACTAAAAAGCAATAGAAACATCTCTGTGTGATGCAAGTAAAAAGTGTTCAAAAATGGATTGTACTAAGGGAATTTATAGGCAGGAGGCTTTTTTACCATCTGAAAGCAAAGCAGACATATTTTAGCTAACACATTTCATCTCAGGCAGTCCTGTAATAATCCCCAAGTTGGGAGTTTTATTCTCTCCTTCCCTTTTTTCCCGAAGAAACAAATCCAAATGGCACCCTTCAGAATGTGCAACAATTCTTGGTGCTCTCATTATATCCAGAGGAGATATCCAGTATAATACAAGGGGACCCAAAAATGGAATTCAATTCTATGAACATAGGCTTTATAACATAACCACATTTCTAGTTTGTTGTTAAAATTAGTTACAGTGCTTGGTACAGCATCACAATGTGGTGAACCAGAACGTGGAGAAAGTTATAGGAAAAGTAATGAACTGAATATATCCACAGAGGAGTAAGACTCACTCTTTGGCTGATGTAATGATAAATTCAGATTTACAATTTTCCCAGAAGGCCTACTTTTAACAGTTTCTTCAGAATGCTATGTTAGATGTACAAATAGCATAGATTTTGTGATAACAAAAGCATTTAAAAAATGCCAGTCCCAGTGAGAAAATACTTCATTTTCTTCCCCTCCCCCACATAAAATCCTACCTGGTAAACAAATAATTGGCATAACTTGAATTCTCAGAGAAGTTACCTTATTCCCAGGAAAGCTGACTGTATTTATATACTTTCCATAATTTCATTATAACAACAATACTCTGCACTTACTATGCATATCACCATTCATGGGGTGGATCTGAAAACACTTGATAAATACAGTAGACTCCCGATTATCTGGGCTCGAGTTAACCGGACTGCGGATTAATCGGGACGTCTAAAACAGGGGTCAGCAGGGGAAGCCCCAAAGTGGCTGCAGGCTCAGCGCTCAGCCTGCTGCTGCTTTGGGGTTTCCCCCGCTGGTCCCTTGCCAGCTGGGGTCTCAGCCCAGCCAGCCTGGGTGTAGGAAACCCTGGCTGGCAGCAGCTGAGAACCCGGCTGGCAGGAGCCTGGGGGGAAAGTCCAAAGCGGCATCAGGCTGAGCACTCAGCCTGCGGCCGCTTTGGGCTCTCCTGCCCAGGCTCCTGGCAGCCGGGGTCCCGCCGCCTGCCCCACTCAGCTCCCGCTGTCAGGCTGGGTGTAGGTAACTCAGGTGGACAGCGGGAGCTGAGACCCCTGCTGGCACAGGGACAGCGGGGGAAACCCCAAAGTGGCGGCGGGCTGAGCGCTCAGCCCGCCGCCGCTTTGGGGTTCCCCCGCAGGCCCCTTGCGAGCCAGGGTAGCAGTCC
>ML677333.1:44589264-44645984 GCA_007922305.1 Dermatemys mawii | reverse complement strand
GGGAAACCCCAAAGCGGCGGCAGGCTGAGCACTCAGCCCGCTGCCGCTTTGGAGTTTCCCCGCAGGCTCCTGCCAGCCGGGGTTTCAGCTCCCACTGCCAGCCTGGGCTTCCTACATCCAGCAGTGTAGGAAGCCCAGGCTGGCAGCGGCTGAGACCCCCGCTGGCAGGAGCCTGGGGAGAAACCTCAAAGTGGCGGCGGGCTGAGCACACAGCCCGCTGTCGCTTTGTGGTTTTCCCCCTTGGCTCCTGCCAGCTGGGGTCTCAGCTCCTGCTGTCTCAGCTCCCGCTGTCAGCCTGAGCTTCCTACACCCAGGCTAGCAGCGGGAGCTGACTGGGGCAGGCGGTGGGACCTCCCGCACAGGGCAGCCGGCGCACTTCCCCTCCCCTCCCAGGGCGCAGGGCTGCCGGAGCACCCCACCTCCCTCCCTCCAGGGTGCAAGGCAGCCCGGCACTAACACCACAGTAGACTCTTAATTATCCGGGATTTTATTAACTAGGATTAAGTTTTTACCGATCATCCCGGATAATCGAGAGTCTACTGTATGAATTAATCAAGTCCCCCAATACATCTGTATAGCAAGTCTTAGCCTTATCTTCAGAGACGCAAACTTTAGCAATGAGAGGTTAGGAAATGGAATTACTGACTCAAGAGCAACTCCCTTAGTACAAGAGCGGTTGCAGAAAAATCAGGGTTACAAGCCTGCAAGATGTCTAATGTTTTTCAAGATATTTAGGCACCTAAAGGTTCAGACAGGTGCGTACCGGGAGTTTCAAAAGCATCCAATGGGAGTTAGGCACCTAGGTGCTTTTGAAAAAAATCACACTAGGTACCAATCTGCATATTCAGGCACCTAACACCTTGAAAAATCTGGCCCTTAATGCCTAGTCCTGCATTCTAAGCACCATAGCACATGGCCTTGCTGACCACTCCCTGCGAGAGGACCTAAATAGTGCAACTATGCAGACATCACTCAAGTCAGGTCTACACTACACACTTACTTCAGCATAACAACATTGAGCAGGAGTATGAAAAATCCATACCCCTGAGCAACGTAGTTATGCTGATGTTAAATTCCGCGCTTCCTCTCCACCCCCGTGTAGACAGCGCTATGTCAGCAGGAGAGATTCCCCCACTGATGTAGCTGCCGCCGCTCATGGAAGTGGAGTAACTAAGCTGATAGGGGAGCTCTCTCCCGTCAGCTTAGAAGATCTTAATCAAAGCTCTAGAACATCTGTAGAACAGATCTCCTGGGTCAGACACACAAGTAACAATGTTAAGACTCCTGGGAGCAGGATCATTACTCCTATCCTGAGCTGGAGCACCACTGAAGACATTAGAGGCAAAATTACAGACTGTTAACAGGAGTCAGCAATGAATCTGGACAAGTTTATTTCAGTCTGTTAAAAACAGTTCAGCCTGCCTCCTTGTTGTCAGAGTGAGAGGCCTAAATTGAGGACGCAAATAATTCCAATGTCTCATCATCTAAGCAACATTTTCTCTAGCGCTCAGCTCCAGCATTATCATTGTTTTTATAGAAAAACAGAGAAATACCAATGGTTTACTTTTTGAAAACTATCATTTGCTAATTGTAAGGATGATCACAAATAACTTACACTATTTATTCATCATCCCAGCTTATGAGACACAGGGAAGAACCCACACTGCAAGCATTACACTGGTTTCCAATTTGCTGTGGTACTGTACAGTACTTCAGGCCAATTGCTCATTTTTCTATGCTCTCTGGAGAGGAGCTTCTGCATTTTGAAGTTCTCTCTGTTGCAACATTCCTGGCAGATTATATCACGTACAGTGTTTCAATGGAGCTCCTGTATGGCACAAATGAGCTTGTATTTCCATGTATGTATCAAATGGCAGGCAACTTCCTCTATTTCTGCTCACTCAGATCTGGAGTAGAAAGGCATCTTTTAATGCTCTGCTACAGCTTGAAAATAAGGACCAAGCTACTCATCTAAACCACTAAATTTTACTATGACTCTGATACAGTTTTACTTGTTATGCTCCAAAGTTAAAATAGGTGAGAGATTGATTTTGTTCTAATTTCACCCCCACCTTTAAGAAGCAAAACTCTAGCTCTGTTCAGAAACTGAATCATTGATTGGAAAAGCAGGCCCCTTGGTATAAGAATGGTTGCATCTACTTACATCATCCTGAATGTCCAGGTCACAGCCTGCCTTCAGCAAAATCTGCACAACATGGAGATGCCCTTTGTAAGCAGCAAGATGTAGAGGAGTACGGCCATGCTGTGAATGAAGAGAAAATACTGATTTTTTCAGATCACTGATTAATACATAGTATTCATCAGAACTTACCCCAGACATTTCTTTTCTTCATATTGATCTGTCCACACCTCTGTCTGGGAAGCCTACTGTTTAAAGCTGCAAACTACTATAAACCTTTACATGTTCATTTTATAACAGGACTTCCCTTATTTTGCATATGTGTTGCAACTGCCTCCTTCCCCTGCTGCTTTCTGCTGCATTTGGATTTATTGGCACCAGCCTTGAGACAACACCTTGTCGCAATAATACAAGTCTACAGTAAACTCTGATCCAGCTCTGCATTATAATTCTACAGTAGAACTTAATCTGTTTTTTGCTTCTGTCTTTTCCACTGGACAACCACTGAGGATTTTCAGTTCCACTATTAACTCATCCCCTTAAACACCCCTCCAAAAACACACAGTATATGGCAAATGTGCTATAAATAATTATAAAGACAGTGGTAAAGTCTTGTAATAGAAATATGCATTAGAAGACTGATGTTTATGTCAGCAGCTCCCCTTTGCAAGAATGGCAGATATGTCACATCTATCATTGCCATCTTTCTAATGGCTGTACCTGGACCTCCGAGGCCCCGTCCCTGACCCGCCTCTTCCATTGAGGCCTGACCCCTTCTCCACCTCTTATCCCAGGCCTTGTCCCCTTCTTCACCTCTTCTCCAAAGGCCCCGCCCCTGCACGTATGTGCTGGCGAGCCACACAAAGAGCCTGGTCCTGGAGGCAGGGATGGCTGCTGCAGCTACACTGCTTCCTTCCTTCTGCTTAGGGTTGCCACAGATTAAAAAAACGGACATTGTGGCTTGTCTAATGGCATCCAGACACACAAGCAGAAATCTGGATAGCCTGATTGAAAACCGGATGGGTGGCAACCCTAGTCATGACAAGTGACTCGAGTTAACATATGTGATAGCCAATCCCATACTACTTATCAACTGGGAACAAATGTCTCGGTCTTTCAGATATCACTTATTTTACTACATTACTAATCCTTACCCCCTATAATCAGTGTTTAACACAGTATTCATCAGAAGCCAATCTACAGTTCAACTGAGGACAAGTCACCTGAAGGCTAAAGGGAACAGGAAAGTTTTAATTAGTAAGATGCAAAAAGAATGTGCAGTTTGGGGGAATTGGAGAGAAGAAAAGTAAAGGCTGACTTTAAAATAAGATTTTTTTTAATTAGGAAAATAGCTTTTCCCAGCAAGTGGGTTATAAAAGCCTACATGAAATGTCAATTAAAATGACAAGAGAGGAACATTGTTCAGTTCTAATTGCACTCAACTGGATTATTATTTGACAGACTTTAAAATGAGAACACTATAGAAAAATGGGAGCAGCTGCTGCTCCTAAGGAAGGCATTGTGATAGGTATTTAAAAAGGAGCTTCAAAGTGTAATCATACATTAACAGGTTCATCAGTACAATAAAGAAGACTGAAAACAAGGAAGTTTGCTAAGACTGTAACCCTAATAAACTAAATTAGAAAATATCAGCATAAAAGTAATTGAGTGTGTAAGTAAAATAATTAGTTTCAGGAATGTGAGGAGTAAGTGAAAGACCTTAAAGAACTGTAAAACAAGAATGTTGGAAGACTGTTCAACATAAGTTTTATTTAATCACAATTCCTTAAGATAAGCAATTAACAACCCAATCATATACTAGACTACCCACTCGTTCATCAAGAATCACAATTCCTCTACCCAAAAGTACAATAGGACAGTTAATAAATACAAACTGATGTTTTAACCTGGCCTGGCCTGGATATTCTTTGTTTTCAGGAATCCATCAGGTTTATTTTACTGTGACTGAGCAGATTAAACTGCACTGATAAATCCAGCAACAGAAGAAGTGAACACCTCTAGCGCTGAGTGACTACTGGTGGCCTTCAGTAACTGGAAAGGAATAAGCCAACCATTAATCATTATTTATATTGCCGTAATGCTTACTATCCCTAATCATGGACCACAGTCCCATTGTGCTAAATCTTGTACAAACACAGAACAAAAAGGGAGTCCCTACCTCAAGGAGCTTACAATCTAAGTAAATTCTTGGAGTTAGTAAGAAATTTCCCCAAGGATACTCCATGCAACTGAAACCTCAGTTGGAGGCAGGATACTTTACTAGATGAATCACTGGGCTGGTCTCGTATGACAATTCCTATGATCTTAAGTAGGTGATTAAGGCCTTGGAAACAGCCTCCATGTAATGAAAAATGTTGAAACCTTCTTCTTCCACAGAACTGCTGGAGGGAGAACCCAATAGCAAATTGATTAGTTAATTATTATACAGCACTTTGAAGATGTGGAGAGTGCTAGTTAATTGTTATTTCCCTTTTTAAAACTCAAATGAAGGAAAAGGTCATACCTACTCCAGAACTGAAACATTTCAAAGTACAAATGTTTTTGGTATTTTTCCCCAAATAAAAGTGAATGGCTCATTCCCATCCAGTACATTTTGGTTTCAAGGCTCTGAAGCTTTGAATACAGCTTGATTTCTTCTTTCACAGTCTGCCTTTGAAAGCATCTGAGGAAGAAGTAAAGCTGTATAGGCAAACTCAATAAACAAAACAGCCAAAACAAAAAGTCAGTGAGAACACTGCCACAAAATAAAAACTTCACTAACAAAACATTGTAGCTTTGTTTAAACAAAGAATAACCTGCTGCTTTTACAAGTCCAACTTGATCTAAAGATGGCTTTTATTAAGTCTGTAGGTAAAGTAATGGCTGGCCCAATGGCATTGAGTACATTTCCTTTTATTACAGCTTGGAGGAGATCCAGGGCTTAGTGTCAGTTTCAGGTAACTTAATAGCAGAAGGAATAAGAGAGTCTCTAGGCAACATAAAAAAAAAAAAAAAGAGGTCAGATTGACAAATGATTCTGGGGCATGAATTAAATGCTTAGATTATGAATATGGATTCAAACAAGTTTAGGCTCATAGGTTCTTTCCACATTACTCAAGTACAATAAATAAATCACAGAATAAAGTTGTCTCACTTCCCAGTAAGCTACTGATACATCACAATAACATTTAATTGTAGTCTGTGCATGGAGCGGAAAAAAAGCCTGCCTGAAGCCAGCTCTCAAGGGAGAGCAGGGTTAATTGCGTGAATGTATTCAGCGGGGAAACTTTCTGATAAGATAAACATCTCCAGGTAATGACAAAATGCTGGGGTGCAGTCAAAGATATTTTGTTAAAAATAAACTGAAAGGAAGATGACGTATTTATTTTAATATGAGATGTTTACCTCTTGGATCATGTTCCTCAGTTAGCATGCCTCCCCACACACGTACCCCTATGAGTGATAAGATGATCTGTAAAACGTACAAATACAACTCAGGAAATTCACAGTATGGGGGGTACGCCATTGTCAAGCTGTCCATTGTGCACACATACTGTGACATTATGGTACGTGCTGCGTCATTCAATGGCCTAAGGCACATAAAATATAGCGTCTCCAAAGATTATACTAATCTTTAGGATACTAGCTAATCCCTAGGGACCAAATTCCTCCCTGGTGTAACTCCAATGACTTTACTGGGGATGTATTTGGTCTCAGGTTTTTAACTCTTTGGCCTGGCCAGTTTCTTACTCTTTGGAAGTGTACAATGCAGGAAAGAGAGAAGGGATTTCAGTCTGCTGGGAGGTGGAACAAATCACAACTTCGGGGGCAGTAAGTCTGTCTGTCTCTGTCTGGTTGGGGCTTTTCTGAAGTATGTGGAATATTCAGTCCTGATTTGCCCTGTCTCCACTACCAGTTACTTCTCCCATCCTCTTCTCCCTGTCTGTATTCCTGTCTCACCTTCCCCCTTGTCTACCAATTCTTGACTCTTTCATCAGGCTGCAACTGAGGGGTAAGGTGGCTCATATCAGGAGCTGAGGCCACACCCATGGGAAAACTGGCATGGAGCCAACTAGCAGTGTGACCTCAGGCAGGTGGGGCTAGCAGATGAGAGGAAGCAAATGAATAGCTTCCTCTCATCTGGCTGTAGGCCTGCAGGATCTGGTTGGGAAAGCTAGTTCCAGTGCTGGGAGATACTCATATCCTTCATGCTGTAGGGCTAACGAATCAACTTCAGGGCAACTTAAAATGTCCTTGCTTTGGCTCATCTGTGTCACTAATGTATAATACATAGCACATAACTTTGTGCATTTCATTTCCAGTATTGGCAACCCCTAACATTTGAATATCGTGAGCGAAGCCCCAACAACTCCTGAGATTGGCTTAAAATTCATAAGGTTTGCAAGTAATAAATTTGGCGTTCTTTTTATTTGCATGGTGGCTTTTCAGCTTTTAGGGTTCATGTTTCCAAGCTTATCTCTGCAATTATAAGGGCTAGAAACATTTTTTTTAATGAAAGCAGAAATTCTAGTGTTTCCATGTGACTTCAGCGCCCAAAACTTTAGGAAAAATACCAGATATCATGTGTCTCATGATAAAACTGTAGAAGTTGGAAACTGCATTTCCTTTTTATACCCAATGGCATTAAAATTGGAGGTGCAGAAGGGAGTTGGGAGGTCTAGCAATGATACAATTTGGAGAACCAATAAAAGTGAGTTTAGGTCCAGAGATCAAGCTTATGCTCCTTAGGCCAGCAGAGTCTGGGACTATGTGAAAAAAAAACCCACAGCACATTCAATGTGGGAAGGGCTTGGGAGTCACTCTCCAGCAGCCCCTCTCTGGGTAACACAAGTAGCAGCGCTGACAGACTTTGGAGAGAGAGGTATCCAGCTCTGTTCACCTGATAAAAAGTCAGTGCCATGTCTGCAGACACTGGCAGCAATAGAACTGTGCTTACATGGTTCTGCTCTTATCTTCTATGATTCCAAGTCAGAATGGTGGCACTTGGGAGTGCCAGCTGTAATTGGGGGGTACTGACAACACACTCTCACTTCACTCAAATTTGTATTTTTTTTCTTTTTAAAAGGGAGCACACTACCCACAATGCTTGGTGAGAGAGGGGGAAGAAGATGAGTCTCCTTCTTGATAGTAGTGTGTCTTTCCTCCTGCAGCATCATTTGCCATCCTCCACCATGACACCAGAGAAGGTCTTGTGTGAAGGCATATATGGGTGCTAGTGAGGGTGGAAAAACAAGCTAACAGCTTTTCACAGCTGCTCACTGCAAGGAAGACTGTTGTCATGGTGGTGAATGTGAAAACAGACACAAGCTTTTTAATATGCAAATCACTGACCTAATAGTTTTTAAATGGCTCACAAATATTTTATATGATAGAGAGACAGAGAGATATTTCAAATCTGATTACCAGTACTGGCTTGATAAACTTTGGAGTTGTCATGGTCTACAATGCAGATATGAACTGGGGACTTTAACAACTTAGATTAATGAGCCAATAAAATGGTTAGTTATATAAATATGTGTGTAGGGATTTTTATTCAAATGTGAATTGTTGCCTCAGGAGGTCACAAATCATGTAAATCCTCCTTAGCTGCTAGTTTATTGACAAAATAGACTGCAGCTCTTGCATTGAGACTCATGTCAGTGCAGCAGCTGCAAGTGCAGGGCCAGATTAACACCTACGCAAATGCCTGGGGCCCAAATTTATATCGGGGAAGAGGGAGAAGATTTTTTATTTTATTTTATTTTAAACCAATGTGGATTTGCACATGAACTGAAAGAACTTCACTCAAGTGAGTGGTCGTGTGGCATGGTGCACGGGGTCACAAAGCCACTTACTCAGGTGAGGGAAGTTCCTTTCTGTCTACACACAAATCTACACCAATAAAAAATCTACACAATAATTACTGCTGCATAGCTGCAGAAATATCCAAACCACGGCACTTGGAAAGTAGCATTTACGGTACTTCAGTGAAGAGCCACAGTAACAGGTAATGAAGCCCAGGGAAGTAGAAAAGGGGGAGGAACATATGGCTCAGGCTGTCCCTATTAAATTTTAAATATAAAACCTGAAAAGAGGCCGAGGGCCCTCAACTCTTACTGACTTCAGTGGAGAAGCTGTATGCATGCAACTTCAATGGAAGTTGACGGTCTCAGCTGAACACACTCAATTACTAATCTGACTAAAACAAAAAATAAATAAATCTTTGAGAAAACATTGAAGTGGGCATTTCAGCATTAATGAAAATTATACTGAATTTTCTTTCTTTAGTTTTATTCATACTATGCAAACATCTACCCAATGCAAACAGCACTTTACATATAGACATAGAGGTCTAAACGAAAATAGCATTTTGCAATAAAACTTTTGTTTATTGAAGCGGCGATGAACACATCATGTGACCTTTCATTTTTAGGATAAGAGAATTGGATTGGCTTGCCAGCTAGCCAACATTTTAAATGACTTGGTTTTGAAAGGTAAACAAGTCTCACTTTTACTTCACTGATGCCCAATAAATCAAGTGAGGATAAAGAACTAAAAAAGAATTCCTAGACAAATAGCTTGCTCTAGAGCCAAGCTACTTCAGGCATGCATAGTTCTGCACAGTGTTTTGTGAAGTCAGCTACACTTGCCAGCACACATTTGCAATCTGTTTCATGTCCTAATGTGCAACAGAACTTTTCCATTTCCCCCCAAATTGAGGGTCTGCTTCTGCACTTCTTACTCCAAGAAAACTCTTGTTAACTTCAAGAGGAATTTTTCCTGGGTAAGAGGACAAGGTCAGGGCCCCTGATTGTGATTTCCTTTAAGGGTAAATCTTATAGAATGTAATGTCAGCTCTGACAGCAAAAACTGCTAAATGTAAATAAAAGAGTGTAGTGTACAGATCAAGCATAAAATGCAGATGTGAATAAACAGATCTTTATTTATGGTTAATTTTGTAAAGACTTTTGTGTTAGGGAGCAAGAAAAGAGAGAGAGAATCTGTGTTTCAGTCTCACAATTAGCTATTAAATTTTATTATTATTATGCAAGTTTGAAAGCGGAGCCCTTTTGGTGGCGTTTTGGCCCTTTCAGCGGCGTTTCAACAGCAGTTTCACGAGTCCCCCCTGCTCCAGCCACCCAGTGAGTTGAAAAGGCACCACTTTTTGGAATCTGGGGTCAGGAGGAACGGCTGCTCCCTCTGATCCCCCCCTAGCTACGCTACTGGTGAAACTCACCATGCTTCATGCTAAATTCACAGAAAAGTTCAAAGACCTTTCCTGAGAACCTAGGCTGATTCAGGAATTTGCATCTTGCTATGGTTTTGTTGCAAAATCAACAGTCTATGGTTGACTGAGTTTTGCTGTGAGATTTTAGTCCCTTTCAAACAAATAAACAAACAAAATGGGAAGGATATGAAGCCACATGCATTTGATCCCCTGCAAATGAAATTTGCTGAGTTTTACATAGCTCTAGAATCAATCTGAACTCGTACTCCAAAACAAATGGAATTTTTTTGGTGGACTGAGACATCCAAGAGATTTTAGCAACATCACGAACATTCAGTAATAAATCAAACATACATTCAGGGTCAGGTCACAATTTGTATTTCTTTGTACTTGTAACACATGGAAGTTGTCAATAATTCAAAATTATATTTGTAACAAGTCATTATCCACCAATCTCACATTAGAACCATAGTTTACATTAACTAATTTCATGGAGTAGTTAAATCAGCTCCAGCGTTACCCTGGAAAACATAATGCAGAGCACTGGATTTTGCAGTTGACACTATGTGGAATGTGCATTCAAAATTACAGTGAGAGTGTGTAGTGTGCCTTTAATACTTTCCTTACCATCAGGGCCTCCTACAGATCCAAAGGTGAGTCCTCTTATTAAAAATCCCACCACCAATTCAAATATCTTTCTTTAGGCAGAGATACTTTGAACAACAGAGTCAAAGTAAGAATTTTCCTACAGCTTTTTACATTCGCTATAACTATGGCCTATGCACAGAGTGATACCACATCTGGTTATGGTAAGTAAACAGGAAAACCCGCTGTAAAATTGATTTTCAGATGGGGCACTCTGGCTTTAAAAATAAATAACTATGATCCCAAACACGACAAAGGGAGCTTCTCAGAAAGCAGATGTCATTGATAGATAATTCTAATCTATTTTTGTACCTTATATAATGTATTCACATTTTCTGTTTAGAACCTACCGACAGCCCTTAGAGCTGTGTTGTGGAGGTTGATATTCACAGTCAAATTTTGTGTTCTCAATTGATCCATGAACGTAATTAAAACTAAATATGATTCAAGACAGGATTTTGCAAAATAATAAGCCTGTCCCAGATCTGATATACCTTGCAGTTCTAACCTCACCTACTTCCATCTCCCCAACTAATTTTTTTAGTTTTAAAATTCTGTAGCAGACCACAGTCCATCCTTTTCATCTCTCACTCTATCACATACTGTATCCCACCTACCCATTCCCTCTCTCTCTCTCTCTCTCTAACAGTTCCGGCTTTGCACTCAGTCCTGCAACAACCTAACTACCCTTGTGACTAGGCCAAAGGTAGACAATCTATGGCACACGTGCCAAAGACGGCACACAAACTGATTTTCAGTGGCACTCACACTGCCTGGGCCCTGGCCACTGGTCTGTGGGGCTTTGCATGTTAATTTAATTTTAAATGAAGCTCCTTAAACATTTTAAAAATCTTATTTACTTTACATACAACAATAGTTTAGTTATATATTAAAGACTTGTAGAAAGAGACCTTCTAAAAACATTAAAATGTATTACTGGCACACAAAACCTTAAATTAGAGTGAATAAATGAAGACTCGGCACACCACTTCTGAAAGGCTGCCGACCCCTGGACAAGGCAGTAGAAAGCTGGCTGCAAGCCTCATTAGCAAGCAAAGCAGGTTCCAACGACAATCAACTATATACAAAATTAGTTGATGGGGTGGGAGATGCAGTCAGCTCTTTCACAGGCAGCCACTGACCTATTCAGATAGGTCACGCATCAACTAGGTGTGAGGTAAAAACCCTTGAAGGGTTGGTTGTATGTCTTCTCTTCAGCTCCTAGAAGTTTTTTTCATTTAAATGTTAATGGCACTTTTTCACAGAGAATCTTAGCTTGAGATTTATATGGTGACCACTAGGAAACTTCAGAGGATGGGTGCACTCCACATTTTTTTGGTTAAAAATAAAATAAAATAAAATAAAAAGAGGGAGCGAGGGAGAAAACACCATTTTTCATTAGTATTCCTCTCACATTCAGATTTGATTAACAGAATATTGAGAAACATCATTTCAGGCCTATTTGTGTTCAGATTCAAACTCTTCTATCTTTAGCTCTCAGACAGCAATTTTTCATGGGTCACTTGCATTATTTACAATTATTATTTATCATGTGGTTAGAGCTGGCAGTGGGTTCATTTCAATTGCATTCTTTTAAAAATCTTATTATAAGTGTTGTTATAAATCCTTTGAAACAATGGGCCAAATCCTGACTTTCCCACCCTGGAATAGAAAATGAAGTTTATAATCCTCAGTCTTGGAATTGCACTGAGATTGCACATTAAGTGCAGTCGGAATGTAGCCTATTATATCAAAGGACCTTTCTTTTAAGAAACAGTACATGATTACAGCTCATGTACCTTTATCGTACAGGAACAGGTAGCTTTTACTCCTTCCCCTCTGAAGGATATCCTGAGCTTTTCGCACAGCCTCAAGATCTCCCTTCCCCACCATTTTTTTCACTATGGTTCATTCCTCAAAAGTCAAAGCACATTTTAAAAATGTCATTGCACTGGCATCTAGCACAGCACATTTTTAAAGATCCAGTATTCAATGATGCTCTCTATTTTCCCCTTCTTGGAAGCAGAGAAGGAAAATAAATGTATTATGTCATGTTAGTACTGGCTAAGAAATGCAGATTTAAAGAAAAATCAAAACACTTTTAATCCCCCCTCCCCAATATGTTTAGATTTGTAAACATACAAAAAGCATTAGCACAGACAATGGTTTAGGAGTTACACTAGTTCTCAGGGAATTTGTAAAGAGTTTTCTCTTGTTACCTTGGTAACTGCTACCTTGGCACCCTTGTTGATAAGCTGCACCACATTATCCGCTTGGCCTTTGTACGCAGCTATGAGAAGGCGTTCTGAAAGCACGGTGACCGCATCCTGCTGGCTCATGAATTAGGAGAGAAAGGTTTCCAGGGCGAGCAATGGACAAGTCCCTTCAGTCCAAAACGAAAGCTTCACATCAGTCCAAACATTGCATGCAGAGGCGAAAAAGGACCCCAGCTCGCTGGAAGGTTAATTTATTTCTGTGCCATCTTCTGGACCTAATGATTAGAAAACAAAATTTTGCAAACTGAAACACTGCAACCACTCCTTACTGAACCTCTGAAATACTCCTGAATTTTCTTCATCTCAGAGGAGAGCTATGGAAAAAATAATCGAGCCTCCTACAGGTGTAACAGTTGTATTTCTACATGCAACATACAGAATTTGGATGCAACACACTTCTATTGTATCCTCCCACCTTTTCTCTTGTTTCTGCTTCAACCACATTGGCATCAAGGATACAGATAGAATTATGGTTTCGTATATGTGCCAGCTTCATACCACAGTGATGCTAGAAACAATCCAGAGACAATGCACTGTAGAGAATGCATCCTTTTGTAAAGTACTCCAGGGAGGTTATTTGTGAGTCTGATTTTCCCCAGCATTCCCACTCATTCACAAAAGTAGTCTCTCTACTGCCTCCTTTATTGACATGCTCACTTTGTTTCTCATAATTTAACCACAAAGTGTATTGAAATAAATTCTCCCCTGAAAATTTCTTCCATCTGCAAATTCATCAGGTGTAACACATATTGTAAATTTGCCTTTGCACAGAATTCCTTGCGTTCATTTATCTGTCCACACTTGCAGTCATTGTTAACAGAGAGCACAGCACTGTGCAGATCCTAAGGCAGTCAAAGAGCACTGGCACAGCAATCAGACAGCCCAAAATGAACTATATTCAGAATCCCTAATTCAAATTCAAAACTCGCAAAATCCGTAGGGCTATTTAAAGTCAATACCAGGTGTAGTGTGGATTTCAGATCATTTTGTTTTTAGGTTGCGCGGATGATAATGGGTCAGTGAACTGAAAAGCATGTCTCTTACAAAGAACCAGATGCTATTCAAAGATAGAGTAGTAATAATGCAAGCTATTGAAATGGAAACCACCAGTCTCTAATTGTATGGTTAACTTTCTGTCAGGTAGCTAACACATCCACATAAACATAATTTACATGCCTTATAATCAACAGTTTTAATACTCAAAACCAGATTCCACTGCATTTCCCTAATGCTGGGGAGAGTCCACAGACAAATGGGAACCTAGGTTCTATTGCAAGACAAAATATGCCAGTTTTCATTAATATCACAAACTAATATCTAGGATCAAAGTACTGTAAATTTTATTATTTGTAAGCCAGAAACCACTTCTTAGATAGAACACTTTTTACAAAATTCTTGTTTACAGAACTCCACTTGGGGACGGGAGTGGTGGTGCACACAGTACTTCACAAAACATAGGTAAAACAGCTCCACACCACAAGGAAATTATAGTCTATTTTGGACAGACAAAATACAAACAAGGAAGGGTCAGCCAAGATTGAGAAAAGGTGACAATTGGGAGGGGAAAAATACTGGGGTTAGCAAAGGGACCTAGACAGGGCACGGGAAGAAATTAAATGTGGCAAGGGGCTGTGTTCAGAAGTTACTTAAAGATGAAGACAAAGAATACTGGATGTAGAAGGGAAGAGGAAGATAGTGAAGTGATGAGAGCAGTGGGAATAAAGTTGGGGCAGTAGAGGAAGATTATAGGAGCAGCATTTTTTGGATAGACTGAAGAGGTAAAAGGCAAAAAGGCCAGAAAGGGGGAGAGTACAACAGCCAAAACAAGAGATAACTTAGGTGTGGTTTAGAGTTTTAGATTGTTGAAATGAAGGAGGGATTGATTTTAGCAATGTCAAGAAGTGAGATGGTGGAGGGGCATCCACAGTGAATCACTTGAAAGGCAGGTAGACATGCAAGATTAGACAGTTTGAGAGGTCAGAAGTGAAGCAGCACAGTAGGTTTGCAAGATGGCATCACAAAGGGAGGGAGGAAGGTATAGCTCAGTGGTTTGAGCATTGGCCTGCTAAACCCAGCGTTGTGAGCTCAATCCTTGAGGGGGCCATTTAGGAATCTAGGGCAAAATAAAAACCTATCAGGGGACAGTACTTTGTCCTGCTAGTGTAGGCATGGGACAGGACTCAATGACCTACAAGGTCTTTCCAGCTGTATGAGATAGGTATAGCTCCATATATTTAAAGGTGGTAGCACAAACTGTGGGAGCAGCTGAGATGGGGCTGACCATACAGAAAAGTACAGTAGGGAAACCTACCTATGGAGCCCAGTAGGTCACCTTACCTGTATTATATTCATTTCTTTGTTATTCCGTTTTATTATATTTAGTAGTAATGCAAAAAGCATACCAGTTTGCAACATCTGGTAAGATCTGCTATATAGCAAAAAGTATATTCAGTTATGAGTATGTCAGCATAAAAACTGGCAACCTGTGGCTCAGATTAAGAATGGGCTCTGATCTTCGGGGAACCAAAGGGAGGAACTATCCATATCACATCATAGGTTTACCTGGCATCTACAACCAGTTGGTAACCACAGGGTACACCACAACTTGGAGGTCACTAAGTGAGACTAGGTTGGCAGTTTGGGAGTGAGACAATCTTTATTAATACATTTAGAAAGTAAGTGTCATAATCCACTAACCTATAGGAGACGGATATGCATAAATTTCTTAGGGTACGGAAGTAAGATCTGGTTTTAGTAGATAGTGTGAGGCTTGAGGCCTATAATCTTTGGTACCTTATAGTAAAAGATTATTATAATTATTATAGATTATAGTAAAAGTAACTCACAAATTATAGGGAACTGAAAGTGGTATGCCAGAGGGGAAATTTTGGCCAGAATACAGACATCAGCCACCCACAGAACATAGCTGACACTAGCATAGAACATCACGGATACCAGCATCCAGAAGGTTATGGACAGAACTTCCGATCGCAAAGCTGCCATGACAGCAAATTGACGTACATGCTAATAGGATAACATCATACATACACCAACCTATAGAAAATGGACACTTTAAGGAAAAGAAATACAAATAAGGACCTTTAGGGAATATGCTTTGACCATGGCAGCGTCACCGTAACCTACTATAAAAGTAACCTCCTATGGGCACCAGATAGGCTGGAGAGATGTAGACCTTGGGAGGAGCCAGAAAGACGGCCACCAGGGAAGATGAGGACGATGACAGTGATGAGAAAGATAATGGTTAAGTATGAAAGATAAGGGTGCAGGTATGGGTGTCCAAATGTACTTTCTGTATTATCTCTATCTGCTTTGTTGAGTTTAAGTGTGTGTATAATCTTTGCTAAATTAGTAATAAATTATACATTTATAGAGAGAGAGAGAGTTCCTATAGTGTGAGTGTTGCACCTGTACACATCGGGGTTCCCAAATTTTATGACATTTTTACAATAATCTTACTGGGCCTGATCTTGGGACAAGAATCTGCTCATCCTCAAGTTATAATTATATTTACCCAACTTTGGGTCAGGCTACACCTGTTCCTGTGGAGTCTAGGTAACTAAGAATGGAACCTTGAAAGTCACTTAGAGAAAGAGGAAGATGTTGAGCCAACAGAGAAGACACTAAAACATGCTTAGTAAAGTCTGAGGAAAACCAGATTAGGAAGAAGCCACAGAAGCTCAAGGAGAAGAAGGTCTGGAGAACACGTGGATGAGGGCAGTACTGAAGGCTGCACAGAGACATTTATATTTTGGCCAGATGGGGGCCCTTGCTGACCTCGGCAAGTGCAGTTTCATTATATTACAGTCTGTACTGACTGATGCCAAATTTTACTGATTTCCCAGCGTAATATTTAGAGCCAATGTACTGAACCTTGGCAAGAGCCTTTTGAATTGAAATGGACCAAGAAAAATGCTGGTAGAGAGGAACTCAGCACATTGAGATTAGATAATAGGCTCACTTGGAAGTGAAGAGGGGATATAAGGTGCAACAGTAGGCAGAAAGGCAAGTGGAATCAAAGGTGATTTCTTCAGGAGAGAGAAAACAGCATTCTGCTCAACAACAAAGGAAATTAGTCAGGATGGGGCACAGAAAGAGGATGAGAATAAGGGTCATGGAGTGGATAAGCCAGGGATCAAGGGAGGACAAAAAGGAGAGGGATGAGCTCAGTATGCCATAAGGCTGCGAATCTGTCATGGAGGTCATGAAATCATGATTTTCTGGGACCTCCGTGACTTCTGCAGCTAATGGTGTGCTGACCCAGGACAAATGCTTAGATGGCCCCGGGGCCAGCTGCAGGGGCCAGCTGCAGCGGCCAACGCTGCTAACCACAGGGGCTGCCAGAGCAACAGCTAGTCGGGGAGCAGTCAGCCTCCACTGCTGGAGCAGGGGCCAGCCGTCAGCCCCAATGGCTTCCCACAGCAGCAGCACCCCGGGATCCTCAGGGCAGCAGCACATCCCAGGGACCAAGGAGTAGCTAAGGTTTAGTCAGGGGTATTTATAGTAAAGTCATGGACAGGTCATGGGCAGTAAATGTTTGTTTATTGCCTGTTACCTGTCTATGACTTTTACTAAAAATACCCATGGCTAAATCTTACATAAGCCATATTAAAAAGCCATGAAATGCAAATAAATAGGTTGGTCTATAAGATCCATCAAATTCATATCTTACCCCCAACTATTTGCTTTGTAAAGTTTAAACAAGATGAACCAGCCAGAGCTGTAGCTGTATTGGTAATAACATGTCACTGATGCATCCATGTTCCTTCATTACTGTTTCTCATCATTCCCTGTCCTTCATGACCAGCTATTTGCTTGCTTGTTAGAGCATGTTACGTTTCCCTCTCCGTTTTACAGTCACTTATTTGTTCCTATCTTTACCTCTAATTTGGCTGCTCATGCATTTGAGAAAGTTGCATGTGCATAACTGTAATTGGTGTTGATCATCTTAAAATATCTATGGACAGACAATTTATTTTTGCTCCTTTCATAAAAATCAGTGACATCAGTGAGATTTTGAGAGCTTTACAATGAATCTCTGAGGAAGGCACAATGTGAACATTTTCCCGACAGATGTTTCAAAGGAGATTTACAAAGAAATTCCATGTTGCTATTATGCAAGTTTTAACCACACAATTAGAAGCCACAGAAATGTTCACAAACACTCAAATGATTTGTGGCTCAGCAGACACTTAGCACCAGCACTTAATGCAAAGGATCTCATGTTAGTTACTCTACTAGCAAGTAAAACATTAGAGATTGTACTCACTTTTTGGTCTTAGTTTTTTTTCCTTATCTTGCTCTCCTTTCTGATTACTACAGTAAATTCTGTCTTGGAGACACCATTAGTCCTCTCGGTTTGTCATGCTCGGTGATTCTGAAGTGATTTACAGTTATAGCACTGCTACTATAATGCATTTTCCTTCTTGCCTCTTCCACTGATTGAATCACATATAAAAGCATATTAAGGAATGGATCCAGCCATCAGTTTTTATGCCTTTCTACTGTGCTATGTACATCTTCTAAACTCTCTCATCTTCCCCATTTTCAGAAATGTATTGACCCTTGCGCTGCATTCCCATGTTTGGACCCTTTATATTTCCTTAGCTGCTATGGACTGTGGATTACTCACAATTCAGAAAAGCATGTTTGATGTAAATAAAGTTTGGATGATCAAGAGACCAACTTCTCCTCTCTCCTCAAGAGAGGCAAAAGAAGTAGATGGTGAGAAAGGGAAGGGGAACAACCATCTTATAGTTACTCTGACAAATGACCCTTTCACAGGGCAACAGATATGTGGAAACTCCCCCTCAAGAAATCCTCCCCAGCTGGGAGTTACTGCACTAGGGTAGGGAGACATCAGTACATGCCCCTCCCAGTAATACTTAACTCCCTGTCCACCTTGCACATCTAGAGTCTCGTCTTTAAAAATGTTCACATATGCTGTAAATACAAAGAAAACAATTGCCTAAGTCCTACAGTAAAACCCATTATATGCTGTGTTATCACTCTCAATTTGTGCACAAAGAATTCTGCAATATGGTTTGTGCTTCATACCAGTTCCCTGGTGTCCCAGGCTCCAAACAGTGCTTCCTCATTAAAGCACCAGAACCCAGGAGTCCTGACTTCCATTAACATGCTCTTATCGCTAGACTCAGGATCAATATCCACGCTACCCTCTTGCTCTCCTTAAGCCTCTGGTGAATGCTGAAGCATGAAATAATTCAAAATTATTGCATTACAAGCTAAAGAAAATATATGAGAACTTCTTCTGGTTTTACATATTTTACATTCAGACACGTCCTCACTGCATCATTGTACCTAGTATCAGAAATACTTACTGGGCAGGTAAGCAAAGCAATACCCACGTCTTGCATCCCTCAAAGAAAGCCTGCCAGATGTGATGACCACAGATGAGTAATAATATGGCTCCACGGAGCACTCAATTCTGAGAACAGTTACCCTCTCCTCCCAATCCTCTCATCACTGGAGCATCAAAAACGACAGTCCTAATAATTCAGAGCCCTAGCAATGACTCAGGGCTATGGATCTTGACAAGGTCTGATATTGATATCCAGCAATACGGCCACAGATTTTAGCAAATGGATGACTCAATCATACTGCATATGCCTTAGGACATTTTTGAATCTGGAAGTGAACAAAACAAGGGTATGGTTGCTCAGTGACAGTCAGAAAGCTCTTTGGATTCAGTTTTTCCTATACATAGCCCAAAGAACTGACAAAAATGTAGGTTTCTCTGAACCTGTATAGGCCCTCCTCTCTGATCATTACTTGACCAGTTGGTCAGTCATGTTACTTACAAAAAGATTCAGGTAGCAAAAGGCAGAAGAATGATTATTTTAAGAAAATAGGCCAAATAAGTTTGGAAATTTGGGGAAACATCAAATCTCAGATATGTTCAAAGGCCTGAAGGGAGCTGGTGTTGACATCATTCCATCCATACAGCTCACTACTGTGGCACTTCCAGAACATATTACAAAATTACACTGCTTCATTAATGCTTTTTTGACGTCACCCTGGAGAGGAAGAATCTTTTAGTGGCAATACTGTTCATAGGAAAATGACAAAAATCACAGGATTTCCTTGCTTTAAATTCAGTAGATTATTGAAAAGCCTCCAGAGGAATCAACCAACTATATAAACCCCACAAACACTAAATAAAACAACAATATAGAAAGGATACAACACCTGAGAGGTCATTAATAACAGTGGTCAAGTTAAGTTGCTGTCTAGATAAAAGAAAAATTGCATCTCTAACAAGGAATTTCCATCATGCCCATCACCATGATATCTAGGCACATATACTACAAATAATCACATTTTTTTCCCTGCAATTGACAAACTCACCTGCCCACCAAAATGTTGCCAAGTCTTTCAAGAAAAACATCCATCACAACTTCACACTATACAGTATAATGAACAAAAAAGAGGAGAATTTTAATGCTGCTTTACATGGCAATCACTATATAACCCAAATTAAGGACTCATTACTGACAGTTCCATAATAAAGCCCATGTATTATGCAAAAATAATTTATACTATTAATATTTAATAACCATTAATTAGCTCTTAAATGGCATTTTACATACTCATATTGCAATTCTCTTCTTTTCCTCCAATCACTTTCCTTTCCTACTAATATGCACATCAGCACATCAAAATCTGTACAAAGTTCTCTCTACTCTCTCTCTCTCTCACTGTAAATGATTTAATCATATTTTGAACAAAGGATGCAACACAAATAATCGTTTTGCATTCTGCACATTTATCTGCTACAAATGATCTGATTTCTTCCCAGCAGCTGACTTATTCGCTGTTCACTCCCCCATCTCCGGGATGCAATTATAACTTTTCAGGAGGTGCCAACTTCATAATTTCCCCAAGGGGTACTCTACCTCTGCTCCACCACAAGCCCCACCCCACTACGCCCTTTCCCCCAAGGCCCCACTTCTGCCCCGTCTCTTCCTGCCCTGTTCCACCCCTTCCCCCAAGTGTCCCCTGCCTCTAGGGTGACCAGATGTCCCGATTTTATAGGGACAGTCCCGATTTTGGGGTCTTTTCCCCACATAGGCACCTATTACCCCCCACCTCCTGTCCGGATTTTTCACACTTCTTGTCTGGTCAGCCTACCTGCCTCCTCTCCCACAGTGCCAACTTCCCCCTCCCCCCCAGCACTGCTGATCTGTGGCAAGCAGGAGGAGCTGGAAAGACGGGGAGGAGCCGATCGGCAGGGCCCACTTGCTGGAGGGAGGTGCTGGAGGAAGTGGGAGGTGCTGATCTGCGTGGCCACTGGAGTGGATGCTGAACACCTACTGGTTTTTTTCCCGTGGGGGCTCCAGCCCCAGAGCACTCACAGAGGTGGTTTCTAACAACCATCGAACTCCTGGTATTTTAAGGATTCTCCACGATGTCACATCTTTTCTTCCTTTAACTGCTCTTTTCACATTCGCAAACGTCTCCAATACAAACTGATCATGAATGTGTTTTGCAAACAGACAATACTCTTTCCAAAGGAGCACTTGGTCAACAAAAGTACTAGAATGGAAAACTCAAAGTGTAGCAGTGCTATCTGGAAAGTGATATGAATTATGGGGTCATATACATTTGATTCATATTTTTCTTCACAAATAGACGTATTATAGAATTCATTTGTAGCACACTTTTTACATTGGTGAACATTTTTAAACTAAAAAAGATGGTGACTAATGAAAATGATTATCTTGGAAAAGAGTATTGATCTTATAGCTATTTTCCTCTGTTGTATAAAGTCCACGTTTTGAAATGTTACTGTACTGAACAGGATTCCTGTTTTTTATATACACACTGGATTTGGGATTCATCATCATTTTAAGAGTCTAGGATAATCTGGAACATCTGAGACTATTTTTGTTTTCATTAATTCTTATTATTTATCTTGGTTGCCATTCAGTCACTCTCCCAAAGAGAATCTGAATGACAAATGCTCATGACTCTTGTTAAGTAAAGTAAATTAGACTGGTTTGTGCTACCCTTCTCTCACCTATGACAATTGCTTGCTTCTAAATCAACAGGTTTAAGATTAGCAGCCGAGTTAGTCTGTATCTGCAAAGAAAAGGAGGAATACTTGTGGCACCTTAGAGACTGATCAATTTATTTCAGCATAAGCTTTTGTTTGCTGTAGCCTACTTCATCGGATGCACAGAATGGAACACACAGAAGTAAGATGCACTTATATACACAGAAAGCATAAAAAGTTGGAAATTACCAAACAAATTTTAAGAGGCTATTTAATTTGGATGAGCTATTATCAGCAGGAGAAAAAAACGTTTTGTAGTGATAATCAAGTAGAACTATATCAGATAGTTGACAAGAAGGTGTGAAGGAAACTTAACTTAGGGAAACAGATTCAATTAGTGTAATGACTAAGCCATTCACAGTCCTTGTTCAACCCTTGGCTGATAGTGTCCAATTTTTAAATTAATTCCAGTTCGGCAGCTTCTCGTTGGAGTCTGTTTTGAAGTTTTTCTGTTTTAAAATTGACACTTTCAAGTCTGTAATAGAATGGCCAGGGAGACTGAAGTGTTCTACTGGTTTTTGAATGTTATGATTCCTGATGTCCAATTTGTGTCCATTTATTCTTTTGCATAGAGACTGTCCGGTTTGGCCAATGTACATGGCAGAGGGGCATTCCTGGCACATGATGGCATATATCAAATTGGTAGATGTGTAGGTGAATGAGTCTCTGATGGTATGACTAATGTGATTAGGTTCTATGATGGTGTCAGTTGAATATGTGGACAGAGTTGGCATTGGGCTTTGTTACAAGGATAGGTTCCTGGTTTAGTGTTTTTGTTGTGTGGTTGCTGGTATTTGTTTCAGATTGGGGGGCTGTCTAAACAAAGATGGTCTGTCTTCCTAGATCTGTGAGAGTCATCATCTTTCAGGATAGGTTGTAGGTCTTTCATGATGCGTTGAAGAGGTTTAAATCAGGGGCTGAAGGTGACGGCTAAAAAGTGATGGTTACACAAACACCACCCTATACCTACCTACATGCGTCCAGCTTCCATCCAGGAACAGCACTCGATCCATTGTTTACAGCCAAGCTCTCAGATACAACCATATTTGCTCCAATCCCTCAGACAGAGACAAACACCTACAAGATCTCTATCAAGCATTCTTAAAACTACAATACTCACTTAGGGAAGTGAAGAAACAGAATGACAGAGCCATATGAATACCCAGAAGCCACCTACCACAGGACAGGCCCAGCAAAGAAAATAACAGAACACCATTAGCCATCACCTTCAGCCCCAACTGTCGGCTTGGCTAAATTTAAACTCATCTGACTGACAGTTCTCAACTCACACCTTGTTACCACCCCACCCCCCAAAATTGTGAAGTGGTGTCAGCCAAGTCTAAACTTTTAAACAGAGGCAGAGACGCATTCAGATGAGATTATATGGGGATCAAGGTTGCAATTTAAACTCATCACTGAAATGCCATGGATCTTCTTGTACAAACAGCTGCTTTTTCCCCTCCCCCACTACCCCTACACACTTCATGTATTTTCTTTCTTACCAACCTGAAGCCCTGACTTTCATTAACCTTGGGAAAAATCGGGCGTAAGAGTAACATACTCCACATTGATTCAAGAGCATATTTGTTTATACATGCTCTGACTACTGTGCTGCACCTTCCATAATATTCAACGTTATTAGTATTTTATCTTCTTACTATAATTAAGTTTCAAAACTTTATTGTTCCCCCTGAGTTCCTTCAAAACACACACACACACACACACACTTTTCAAAGAGTGTCTATAAAAACAAGCTTACTTCTCAGTGAGCATTTTTCAGCCAAACAATACTGACATAACAAAACAATACATTGTTTAATACAAAACAGTACATGCATATAAACACACGTGTGAGATCCTTGGGTGTTCATTTGCATATTAACAGCCAGAATGTTTTTCCAGCTCAATGCTATTTCACAGAAATGCTGGGGTCTGAGCCCTGGGGGAACTGACCCAGATATTTGGTTGTGGTTGAGTGAGAACAGAGTTCTTTGTGCTTTGCATGCATGCAGAAATTCAAGCACAGTGAGATTACTAGATCTTGAGAAATCTCCCTTACTGCCACCATCTTCTGCATTAGATCCAGCTATTGCAAAATTAGGACCTTATCCAACTGCCACTGAAGTCAATAGCAAACTCCCACAAAATTTAATAGGAGCAAGATGGGGCCTACATTTTCCAAAATTCATTTCTCTTCCTCTTACACCTGCCAGTTTATTCCTGCTTTGTTATTCACAGATTCTTCTTCATGGTAAATTCTCTCATTTGAGTTCTTTGCTTTGCTTTCATTCAGATGACAAAAATTGGTTCTGAAATGAATGAGTTTAATATCTGGATAAAGTCTGGTTTTGGGAGTGGGTAGTGTGTTGGATTAAGGCAATGCTGATATCAACCTTTCACCTTCAGGAGCCTTAGCAATGTCTAAGTGAAAATGAGCATGGTGGTCTTATTCTCTTCCTACTCACCAGTTAAGGTAACCAGATGTCCTGATTTTATAGAGACAGTCCTAATTTTTGGGTCTTTTTCTTATATAGGCTCCTATTACCCCACCCCGTCCCAATTTTTCACTTTTGCTGATTGGTCACCCTATCACAAGTAGACAATTACCCCTGTTGAAAAGCTACATTACAAGTTGATCTAACTCTCCACCTTCTGCAGCCTGCACTTAAGAGAGGCCCAGGACAGAAACAGAGGAATGCTGCAGGTCAGCACTGAGGAGCACTGAAAGAGATATGTGGGGAAGCTTGCAAAGCAGTGATCTGCACCAGCACTATCAATCTTTCACTTTCAAAAGATCTATGTTTAGCCAATGGTAAAGAAAAAAATAATAAAATTTGTGAAAATTTTTAAAAGTAATGATATACTGGAAAAGGTCAGGAGAGAAATATGATCATAGCTGTGTAGATTTTAAGGCCAGAAGGGACCATTATGATAATCTAGTATAACTTCCTATATCACACATGCCATAGAAACTCACCCAGTAAACCTAATATTAAGACCATAATTTCTGGCTGAATGAGAACAGATGTGCATCAGTGCAGCGTCAGGAGACATTTGACTGTCAGAACAGGAAAAAAGGCTATATCTGCTGCGATGGGGTAAGGCCAGATGGCTATAGGAAAGTGATAAGGAACAGATATGTTAGTCCTAGGCCTAACAAATCCCTGGTACCACTGGAACCAAATGGCAGTTGTTCCAGGTTAATCAAGACACCTGGGGCCAATTAAGAACCTTCTAGAAAGCAGCAGAAATAGCGAGCCTGATTGGGATACCTGAAGCCAATCAGGGGCTGGCTGAAACCAGTTAAAAACCTCCCAGTTAGTCAGGTGGGTGTGGATGTCAGGAGCTGTGGGAGGAAGTTGTGCTGTTGGTGAGACTGAGTGTTAGACACCATATCATAAGCCAGTGAGGAGAAACTATTCTTCCTTGCACAGTCTCTGTTGTCTCCCAATCACAGTGATTAATTAGGGGAGGCAGAAACTGGGGGGAGCCCGGGCCTGCCCTGTACTCTGGGCTCCAGCCCAGGGACCATAATAGTATCAGCTATGATAGCTGACCTTTTAGCAACAGAATACAATACAATTTCCCTGGGCTACTTCTCCACAGCAGTCCCAGCTCTCTCAAATTCCATTTCACAGTTACCTCAGGGCCTCCTTCCTTACAGGAAAAATACTTTCTTTCCCAATAACTAAAAAAAAATCTCAAACAGTTCTAGTGCCAAACAACTAGGCCTCAATAGCTGAAATTTGGCAAACGCCAATGCCTTTGAATGTTCTAATGAAAATTGTTTTAGGTTTGGCCAAGAATTTCTGACTCTGCGACCCAGGCTCAATCCCTAGACTACCGTGGCTCTTAGCACACACTCCGTATCTCTATCAGCAGGTTTCATTGTTTTACTTGTTTTGTACAAAGTGTTCTTGGCATCCTGATTGATCTTACTTCTACAGCTACTCTTTCTCATAGACAAGTGATGAAGTATGACTGCATAAGTACCTCACACCACAAAAATGTCTGTGAAATGTCTGTAACAATACCAAAAACACTGCAGTTCCTAATGGAAGCCTATTCATTAAGCAGACATCTCAATTATATTGTTGGATAATGTCTTTGAGTCCCTTCTTACATGCCCCAATTCAGTTACCAAAGAAGTTGTAGATGCAAGGGAAAATGAATCTTCTAGGATATATGCATATTTCTCTCAATTTTATGACACCTGAACTGAAGAAAACACTCAGAATACTGGCCCAGATCTGTAGCTGGTGTAAATCAGTGTAGCAGCATGTCTTACTGATTAACAGCAGCTGAGCGTTGGGCTATTGTCCATGAGTTTGTACAACAAGAACAATGTTGATGTTAAATACAAAACATGATGGGTAAAAAACCGCAAGTCTTATGGTAGAACACCATGAACCCAGAATTATTATTGTTTAATGGTTGCCATCAAAACTGTTCCAATTGCCACTTGCAAGTAAGTTGAATCCCCTTGGCATGCCACCTCCTAACTATAGGCAACAGCATGGTGACACTAGTTAACTAAAATAGTGAAGTTATTTAAAGTGGACCAGTGTACAGAACTGTAATGTCCAGAAAACTTTATAATTAGAGAGCTAAATTATGGCTCTTAAAGAAAGCAGAGTGCTTGTAGCAGGGTGGTCACTACCCAAGAACCTCCTCATGGTCATTTTACAGGCACCCCGCCCGTTAGCCTCTTCTTGCAGGCCCCCTTAAGCACTCCATTCAGGGCATGTCTACACAGCAATGTAATGCCAACACCTCCCTTCCCCCCTACCTGCCCCTCGCAGCCACACTCCAATTGGGTTAACCTATGGCTTGGACCTAGGGTCTCAGACCCTGCAGGACTGGAGGCTCTGAGTGCATGTTAAGCTGGGACTTAAGGTATGAGCCCTGTGGCTTTCCTGTATGCACACGGCCATGGCTTGACTTGAGTCCCAGAGGCCCTGGCGAGAGAGAAGCAGCACTGCAGGCAGCCAGCGCAGCAGCCAGAAGCACCATTGCCACCTGTTCCTGTTTTTCTTGCTGTGGCAACAGCTCTTGCTCCGGTGCCTCCTCATGGCTACGTGGAGCTTGCCCAGAACAGGGAGCAAAGGTGATATCCGACCACCGGGATGCTGGGGGTCATCACTCCCCCAGCCATGCTGAGCCACAAGCTCTGCCACTTCCCCGCCTTTCAGGGCAGCTGCTTCTTCTCCACTCCACTTTCTGGCCCTTGGTCGCACCACTCCCTGGGGCTGCACATGCAGAGGCACCTGGGCTGTGGGCACTGGGGATGGTGAGTGGGAGCCAGCCCCATAACTTCACCACAGTCTCCTGTGACAAGGGGAGGGCACATTGCACCCCATGCTCTGGGGATGCACTTCACTTCTGCAGCCAGCAGCAGCCATGCTGGAGGTGGGGAAAAGGGGGATGTCTTTTCTCTAAACCTACATTTTATGTCAAACTTCAAAACAAACAGAGAAAAATAAATAAAAACACCTTCATTGAACACTCCATTTTAAAAATTAAGAATTGTAAAGTTTAATTTAATAGTTTGACAGCCTTGGAGACTCATTTACAGGAGATAATGCTGCCCTTTTCTTATTTACAATGTCACCAGAAAGTGAGAACAGGGATTTGCATGGCACTTTTGTAGCCAGCATTGCAAGATATTTATGCCAGATATGCTAAACATTCATATGCAGTTTCATGCTTTGGCCACCATTCCAGAGGACGTGCTTCCATGCTGAGGAAGCTCGTTAAACAAAACATGCATTAATTAAATTTGTGACTGAACTCTTCTGGGGAGAATTGTATTCCCCTGCTCTCTGTTTTACCTGAATTCTGCCATATATTTCATGTGATAATAGTCTCGGATGATGATCCAGCACATGTTGTTCATTTGAAGAACTCTCACTGCAGATTTGACAAAAGGCAAAGAAGGTACCAATGTGAGATTTCTAAAGATAGCCATAATACTTGACCCAAGGTTTAATAATCTGAAGTGCCTTCCAAAATCTGAGAGGGATGAGGTGTGGAGCATGTTTTCAGAAGTCTTAAAAGAGTAACACTCGGAAACTACAGAACCCAAACCACCAAAAAAGAAAATCAACCTTCTGCTGGTGGCATCTGACTCAGATGATGAAAATGAACATGCATCAGTCCGCATTGCTTTGGATTGTTATCAAGCAGAACCTGTCATCAGCACAGATGCATGTTCCCTGGAATGCACGGTTGAAGCATAAAGGGATTTGTAAGAGTACTGCAGCACCTAATCAAAAAGAAGCTAAGGACTTTAAAAGCAAATGAATTAATTATGCAGGTTAATTAAATACAAATCTTTCCATTATTAAACATGTGTGACCTTTTTTGAAGAGCTCTAACACCTCTCTGTTTTGCAGCAAGGCACTGTAATTTGGTAGTGCTATGGCCAGTTTTGCTGGCCTAATTCAGATTTGGCCAAGTCCATGAGCTGTTGAACATCATTACTGCCCATCTGCATAAGGTGTGCACAAAATGTTTTTTGGGAGAACTATGCACTGAGTTTTAAGAATGTGTATTATTTATGAAAATGGATCAGTGGTCACCTCTCTCATTAGAGACCAGGGAGAGGAGAGGCCTTATTTGGATGGCAGGGACTCAAGAGTCCTTCGGCAGCTTCTTTTCTTGGCTCCACAAGCTAGAAATGAATCCTGAGGTCTCCAAGTAATTTCACTGCCTGTCTCAATAATGTTCATAGATGATGCAAGTCACTTGGCCTCCTTGAACTTTTGAAGCCCATGGACAGAAAATTGCTTAGAATAGTCAGTTCTCTTGATCTCTGAAGCAGAAATGATTGTCAAAGTGCCAGCTCAGTAACTTCAATTACAAAATACTGTTTTGCGCAGGCACTTACTGACCCCTCCTGCTAACAGCACTGCCTAAGTCTCCTCTTCTTCTAACTTACTCCTGATGTAATGTAGATCAGTGAACATGTTTTCAGTATTATAAACATATGCATAAAAATCTCCATAGCACAAATATTGTATTTTAGACATTAGGAGGCTGATTGGCGATTGCCTGCTTCTTGCACTTTTTAAAACTGTTTTTCAGCTAATTTATTTTAATTACTGGTTCATTTATCTAGCAGCAATAACTGGCTGGCAACTGGGAGCAGGTAAACACAATCCCAGGTAAGAGGAAGTAATTTTTAAACCTATTGTAAAATTCAAATAAAAAAAGACAATTAAGTCCAAAATGAGTATATCTGTTCTCCACTGAAGAACACTATTTGTCTGAGTTTAAAAAGACTATTTTACAAGTTCTCAGACTAGGATTTTGCACACAGGTATTGAAAAAATTAACAGGAAGAATAATTCTGAATGAGGTATAGATTTAAAATGCTACAATTTAAAAATATACTCAAATGCCAATAAGTGAAACATGTTAGGTTTGTCACCAATACAGCACTTCAGTAACTGGAACTATAGAAATCCCTTAGATAATCAGCTATCTAAAGTAAAGAAGTAGATTATAATTAGAGATGGTCCCAGACCAAAACCCAGGACATACATGCCTCCAAACTTCTGGGAGCTCGAGTTTAGTTATCCCAGCTTCATGTCCCAGGATACCACATTATTAAAGTTTTATATGGTTTCTATTTTAATACTTTGCTGAGGAAAATTGGATGTAGTATAGGGGGAGGGAATGTATAAGCAAAACACTGATAAAATGTATGTTAGTTTAAAAATGGAATGAAGTATAAACGAATAACCACACCCCCTGAGAATCCAAACATGTAAGACATTATTACATTCTGTGTAGTTTTATAAAACAGAAAGTAAAAACATTTCAAATAGATTGATAGCAGCAGCAGCCTAATGGTGAATATTTAAGAAAGCCCTTTTTTATTTTAGCTTTTACAGCCTGGAAGGGATTATTTCATTTTAACCATATCTTGTAAATGTATATTTTTGTTTTAATTTTAGATTGATATTTCTACTAAGTATAGAACCACCTGCATTAGTCAGTCAGTTACAATTATGCTTTATCTTCTTGCTGCATTTGAAGGGCCATGCCCAAGATTTGCCAAAGTGAGAGCTAAAAATTAAGGTCCTAAAGAAGTAGCATGATTTTTAAAACCTATGAGAACTGCTGATACCTCACTGAGGTCAAAATTAGGAGCCTAAATGAGAGAGTGTGTGTGTGTGTGTGTGTTTTAATCTTGGACCAAGTTTATCACCACGTTACACATATGCTGACTAATTCACAATACCAGAGCAGAATCTGGGATCCAATGTTGACTCCTTAGTCTGTAATAATCACTTCAAAAAACTAAATACAAACCTGACTATTAATACCAAGTGGAAGGAAAGGAATAACTAAAGTTTCTCAGCAGTTACATAAGCAATCATAAAATATATGTAAACTGTCCTGCGAGATAGCATTCTTGAACAGGTGGTTGTGATCTCATGGTATGCTACGGAACAATTTTCATGGAGCTGCAATTCATTTCCTAAAGGCCTAAAATACAGTGAAGGGTGTTTGTATTAGCATATAAATCAATCTTAATTACAGCATAAGCAGCGACAAATGTGCTTGCTAGAATTACATAAAAATTGAACTTCTTAAATCTTTCCCATTCTTTCCTCACCTCAGGACATGATTGCTAGATGGACAGAGTCATATTAAATTAGATGCTTTCTGTGTGCATATTTCTCAGTATATTTTGGAAAAATAAAAATACTGTAGAACTAAAGAATAACTGTAGAGGGTTTGTTTTTCTTGTTTAATTTTGGTTTTTAGTCAGGCTCTCTCAACTGCTGTCCTTCAGTCAAGAATTCAATGAAAATTCTTTCTACTAACTTTATGTATATCTTCACCATGTGAATTTGGTTTTTCTTTTATTACATCTCCAGCGATGCACAAACTGTTAGTACAGAAAGGAGTAATATCTGACTCTTGACAGTAGCTCGTTCACAGGCTGCATAAGGCGATTACTTTAACAAGACCTTTAGCTCAACTTCTTTTATCCTTTGTTGTTTAACTTAAGTCATTACTAATCAGTCATAGTTTTAAAAACTTCTTGCAACTAATTTGAATATTGGCAGGTTTGGGAGCCTGGAATCGCCATGCTATGAACTCCTGTTCATATGATTCTGGAGGTTTTAAATTAAGCTTCTGGCCCTCTACTATAAAAAAATTGCATATCCATCTGCATATTACCCATTAAGTAAGTTACAGAGAACAATATTTAAGAGTGTATTTTCTGAATTTTGATTTGTTTATTCCATCTACTTTATAGTGCAACATATATTCCTAGTCCTAGTATTAGATATAGAGGCCAATGCCAGCCACTGGATGCTCAGCACTACTGAAAAAATTAAGCCACTTATTTGGGAACCTAAATACAAAGTTACATACCTAACTTAAAACTGTGGCCTATACTTTTGTGAGAGGCTGCCAGAGTACAGCCCTTCCTAAACCTTCACTTTCCCAAAAATGGCAGTACGGTGGCTTAAAAATCATACTATCCTAATGATGCTAATGCAATATTTTGGATCATATAACACAAGGGTAGGCAACCTATGGCACGTGTGCCGAAGGCGGCACTTGAGCTGATTTGCAGTGGCACTCACACTGCCTGGGTCCTGGCCACCGATTTGGGAGCTCTGCATTTTAATTTAATTTTAATTTTAAATAAAGCTTCTTAAACAATTTATTTACTTTATATACAACAATAGTTTAGCTATATGTTAGACTTATAGAAAGAGACTTTCTAAAAACGTTAAAATGTATTACTGGCACGCGAAACCCTAAATTAGAGTGAATAAATGAAGACTCGGCACACCACTTCTGAAAGGTTGCTGACCCTGATATAACACATAGAAATGTATTTGATATGGATACAAAAATAATAGAAATATTTGGAAAAAAGAGGTAGAGCTTGGTTTTCCACTTTAAAAAAAGTACAAAATATAATTAGCATATCCTGGATATGACCTACATTTCTTTGACATTTATTTCCCACAGCTTCAGCTTTCCCTGCTAAGAACTAGGCAATTCTTTGTTTAATTGTCTGTCCTGGGAAACACCTAATACTATGAGCCTTTGTATGTAACTGATCAGTTTAGTCTCTGGTTGTTATTAACAGAAGTAATACAATGTAATGTTTTTCTTCCCCATCTTCTTTCCTTCAGTTATTTATATGTTAGAGCACATTATACATGTTCTGCTTCAGTAAAAATGATTAGAATACCATTATACAATAGTTATGTTCCCCCAACAATCTGACTCTACATAGTCATTTTCTACCATTTGAAAAGAAGCAGATTTATCCTTTTAGCAGCCTCCATGCTTTTTGAACACCACCAGGAAACATTTAGATACAGTTTCTTTCTGGGGGGGGAAGGGGGGGGTTTCAGCAGAATACTATTGCTACTCACACACACATAACTGGTATGCTGTAAAAATAAACTGGTATGCTGTAAAAATAAAATCCACATAATGCTGATTTCAGGGTGCTATAGAGAATAAGGAATTACGCTTACTGGTTGATGTAACATGACAATTGATAATGAGCCTGTAAAACAATAAAATGCCTTTTTTTAAACAAAAAAATCAAAAACAAAACAATAGTCCTTTAACAGGGAAGTCTTGCAATCTAATAATATACCTTAATTGAAATTGCATTTTATTTTTGTCAGTTTCTTGATTATGTGGCTCCACCCACACTAGGATTGTAGTTAGCCTAGCATATTGATTTTCATATCTACCTGTTGAAAATCACATACTTTACCTCCCAAATCAACAGAAGTAAATGTATCCACACATAAAATTGATCAAATGATAATCAATAGCTAGAATGCTAACTTCAACAAATGTAGGAAATTATAACTGTACATTGAGAGATATACATTACACACTATACATTAAAAATAGAGGATTATACTCTGAACTATGACTGTGAAAATGCCACAGAAAATAATATTTATAATATCTCAATTAGTCCATCTCAAATTCACTCAATTTAAGAGTAAAATTATGGCTTTTCTGATGAATTTCTTAACTGCAAGTGCAAGCTAGAACCTGAAAGTCAACCAGTGTTATTCTAGCTCATCCATAACCACCAGTTGCAAATATTCCGTAGGTCAAATCCTTCCCTCAGTTCTATTTCAGCAGCTCTGCTGCTTTTTCATTGGGAGTTGAATTTGGCCTGCAGTTAGAACTTCGCTAACAATACTGTTGCTGATACACAAGCAAGAGCAGAACACGGTTTATTTTTTCACAGCTTTGCTGGCTCTGCAATGGTAATAGGAGTGATGCAAGATAAGACACTGAATAAAATAAAGGCAACAAGCAAGGTCTATGGAAAAAGAAGACTGGCATTTTTACATTATCACTTCCCAGAACAGAAGTGCATTTTAAATTATTCTTGATCTTAATCTCATTTAAAATGAAAAAATCCATTTTTGCAGTACAGTTTAACTGAAGTTAATCTTTTTAATTCTTCAGTTATAATTAATGAACAGTGCTGGAAGCACTCGTCTTGCTCAAAAATGAAATCATTTACGATACTAACAAAATGAGAGCCTGTGGCTGAGTGTACTAGCCTTTAGTATTCATAGTCCTTCTGAGCTGACAAGCTGGGCCTTGGAAAATAATCTATTTCTACTACAGGGTTTATCCAGGACCAAAAGGTATTAAGTGGATGATTCTTCATTAACAAGGCCAACTTACCAAACAAATCAATTTGCTTAACCCATGCTAGTCCTAGATCAAGAGTGGGCAAACTACGGTCCGTGGGCCACTTGTGGCGGTGAGCCATTTTTATCCGGCCCACAAGCTCCTGCCGGGGGAGCAGGACTAGTGGTCCAGCTCTCCTGGGCGGGGCACCGAGAGTGGGGCCGGCATGCCGCCCAGGACAGCGGACCCGCGGCCGGCCACGTGCACCACCCTCAGAGCGGGGCTGGCGCACAGCCTGGGACAGCGGGCTGCAGCCGGATGCCTCCCGGAGCCCGGGATAGCGGGCCCGTGGCCAGCACCACGCCCCACTCTCCGGCAAGCTGCGGAGCCCACGCTCCCAAGCCGGGGACAGGTGAGTGCAGCAGACCACGGGGCCCTGCGCTCCCAGCCCGGGGGCCGGGCGGAGCACTGCGAGCCGCGGGGCCTGGCGCCTGGCTCAGCAAGTAAGCAGGTGGGGGGGGGGGGGGGGTTAGGGTGGGGGGGGGGGCCTCAGGAAAGGGCAGTCAGGGAACAGAGAGCAGGGGGCTACATAGGGGATGGGGTCCTGGGGGGACAGAGTGTGGGGGGTCTCCGGAGGGGATGATCAGAGAGCATTGGATGGGTCAGGGCTTCTGAGGAGGGCAGTTCGGGGGCGGGAAATGGGTGGGGGTCAGATAGGGGGCGGGACCTTCGGCCCTCCGCACAATTTTGAACCCCAGCGTAGCCCTCGGGCCAAAAAGTTTGCCCACCCCTGTCCTAGATAAACCCCTGTTGGTGGAGGCAGGAGTAATAGGGTCTCTTTCCCTGTGCCAAACTGAAGGGGTGTTCTGGCTGCTCAAAAAGTTCTCCCTATGAACCGTAAAGAATGAGTACACCCAAGAGATTGTTAATGCCTCTCTTGGGAGAGCAATGTGTCAGAAACTCTCAGTCAAGCAGCTGCTGGGCCCCGACCCAATAAGTCACCCCGTAATGTTGATAATCTTGCCAATTATATCCTTGTCTCCAACCTTCCTGTTCTAGAATTGAGAAGATAGTGTCTAAGCAGCTCTGGTATTATCTAAAATCTTCAGATTTCCTGAAATTTTTGCCATTTGTTTCCAGACCTGGTGATGGGGCAAAGCAGGCACTAGTCCTGTTAACCAGTTCCCTTCTTTTACCAGTGCACAAAAGTGAACAGCAACCATGTTTAATTTTCTTTATTTTTTTGATGACTTAGGTGGCACTGCTGGGTAATTGGTCTTCTGTTCAAAGGTCACACGTGTGTTTGAGAGACTGCTGAAGGACAGGAACTATTCTTATGTTGATGGCTGGGGTTCCATAAACTTCACTTTCCTGATTGGGCATTGCCAAGAAAGTGAAGGTTTCTGACATTCAGATGTTCTTCCCCTTAGTCAGGAAATATTTACTTGAATGCCTTTCTGAGAAACACATCCAACACTTCAGCCCTATGGCTAACCCTGTTGGGGGATCACTTCAACAGAATAAATAAAAAGACCCAAAGATGATGATGGCAGAGAAAACATTGTAAGCAGAATATAGACATAGATATACACACACACACACACACACACACACACAGAAACAATTTAAAGTATTTAAATTAAACTCAGAGCATTCTTGGTGTAATTAAAAATGTAAGTGCCTGAGAACACAAATCTCTTCCTTCAAGTGCAGCTACATTTCATCCTTTAAAAACTCCATTGACTTGAATATTTTGTAGTTCCATCAAAGCAGTCCCCACTATTATTACCCTTATTAATCTGTTCCATGCTTCTCTTTTACCTGTATGTACCAATATATTATCCTGTACTGAGCTGTAATTTAACACTTTGCAAACGATCCTGAAGTCCAAATAGCACAAGGTACCAATATGAATGGAGGATTTCAAAGTCTAACATTCCAGTATTCATTCTAGAGATTAAATTGCAAACCTCCTTTGTCTCACAGACCTATAAAAATGAAACATATTTTAAGCTAATTTTAAACTAGTGATTTCTGGCCTACCTTGACCATTTTTCATCCCAATATTTTCAGATGCTTCAGTTTAATTTCTCCTCTGTAATCTTTGAATTCCTCACCCCTTTGCACTGCCCCATTGACTCCTCCATCATTCTCTGCTTTGACACCAACTCCAAATCTACAGCAGTGAAAGGAATTCATGCAACATTATTAATAAATCCAAGGACAAATTCCCACCATAAATTATGAACAATTTTGTCTGCTTCACTTTACATAGGGACTGTGAGGTCACATTAGGGAAACCTGAAAGAACATAAGGATCAGGAAAGTATATAATTGCAGTCCGTAGGGCAAAATTACAAGACTCCAAAATAAGTAAAAACATCATTATTATTGATACAGGGACTGCCTAATTCAGCCAGTGTTTGTTTTATTTTAAAGATATTTGAAAGATAACTTTAAGAAAATGCACATTCACACAATTTAAACTAATTATGTTGTCATTACCAAAATACCTTGACTTTATTAATTTATTAATTATTATTATTACTGTTTATATTGTGGTAGTGCTTAGGATCCCCTAGTCGATAATCAGAATTCCAGTGTGTTAGGCACTGGACAAACAGAACAAAAAGATGGTCCTGGCCACAGAGAGTTTACAGTCGAAGTACAAAACAAGAAACAACGGAGAGCTATAGACAGATAGATGCAGGAGTACAAGGAAACAATAAGGCAACATTGCTAACACCAGTGGTCTAACTATTGTCAAGTTTTTGTAGGCAACATGGAAAAGGAGAATTTTAAGGAAGATAATCTATCTGTTTTGTGGATATTTACAGGGAGCTCTTCCCAAGTGTGAGGGGTAGCATGGGAGAAAGCATGAAGGTGCTTGTCTGAAAATTTAACAGGTGGATGATGGAACAGGCTGGGCTGTGACAGAAGTCAACATCTCAGTAGTGAATGAGAGATGATAGGTAGGCGGAAACAGACCGTGAAGAGCATTGAAACCGAAGTCATATAGCTTATGTTTGATGCAATAATGAAGGCAAAACCAGCGGGGGGATACAAAGAGAGAGATGATATATGGTCAAAGTGACAAGCTAGGTTTGAGGATGCACCCCATAAGGCTTTATGGGGAGATGCATATAAATGTATATATGATATAACCAGAATATGTTTTATTTTACATATGCCATGTAACATATCTCTGTAAAGGTTATGATGCAGTGAATCTATTCCTCCTATTTGTATGCCTGTACCATTTTTGTGTTTGAAGTTATGAATATTGGCTGTATACTTGCTTGATTTCTAAGCAGCCTTAGTAAAAACATTTGGTCAGCTTCCTGGGAAAGGAATGTGCAAGTTAAGTGTCCAATCAAGAAGCAATTAACAGACAAAAGAGCTTGGAAGGCTCCATTCTACATAGGAAGTCTACCTAAGGACGTTCAAGGTAGCATGCAGGCAATGGCTGCTCCCTGCAAGTCCTGAGTCATGCATGGACATGTGATTCGTCCATGTGATTCCAAATCTCCATTTTGTGACTGGATTCTACATAGGTGGAGGGAGGGGTGTCCACCCACAAGAGAAAGTCTATATTTAAACCTCTAGGAGACCCCTCCATTTTGTCTTCAGCTGGCTAAAAAGATAGCCTCTCCACCCCAAAGGATACCTGAAAGGAACTGGAACAAAGGACAGTAACTACAGGGGGTGTGAGTGATAGCAGGACCCAGACTAGAAGGAGATTAGTCTGTAAAAGGAAGCTTATTGGAACTGGCAAGGTTTTATTTGTATTCAGTTTCTCAGACACAGACTTGCATGTTCTATTTTATTTTACTTGGTAATTCACTTTGTTCTGTCTGTTACTACGTGGAACTACTTAAATCCTACTTTCTGTATTTAATAAAGTAACTTTTTACTTATCAATCAACCTGGAGAACCTATAGTACGGGGGGGGGGAGGCAAAGCTTTATACCGGGTAAAACGGATTTATTTAGGGTTTGGACCCCATTGGGAGTTGAACATCTGAGTGCTAAAGGCAGGAACACTTCTTAACCTGCTTCCAGGTAAGCTACAGCTGTTAGGGGACGTGGTTCAGACCTGGGTCTGGGTTTGGAGCAGGCTAGCGAGTCTGACTCAAACCAGGCAGGATTTCTGGAGTCCCAAGCTGCCAGGGCAGGAAAGCAGGGGCAGGAATAGTCTTGGCACATCAGTTGGCAGCCCAAGGGGGTTTCTGTGATCCAACCCGTCACACTAGGAAACTGTCTTTGCAGCAGCATTCTGAATAGATATGAGCAGGGCTAGACTACCAAGATTTGTCAAGGCCAAAGAAAAGAATATTGCAGTAATCTAGATGTTTGATAAGAGCTTGGACAAGAGTTTTAGCAATGTGGACAGATAGGGAAGGCCTTATCTTAAAAATATTATGCAAAAGAGAATTGGCAAGATCTAGACATAACCTGGATGTGAGGACCTAGAGAGATCTGGGACAAAGATGATGTCCATATTACAGGCTGAGTGACAGGCAGGATAGTGATTTCATCTACATGACCACAAAAGGGGAAAGCTTAGGGGGCTAAGATTATGACAAGCTTGATCTGATGGCTACGTGTGAGTGAGGAGATGCCACAGAGACAGGTTGAGATTTTAGTTTGGACAGGAGGAGACTGGTCTGGAGTACAGAGGTTGAGCTAGTGAGTCATCAACATAGAGATGGCTGTTGAATTTGTGTTTGTAGAGGAGATAAGCTCAGGTGCAGAATGAGAAGAGAGAGGATAAAGGACAGAGCCCTGTGGAATCTCCACACAAAGTTGAAATGGGAAGATGGGTAGGAGGATTCTCTGAAGGACATGCTAAAGGGGTGATTAGAGAGGTAGGAGGAGAACCAGGAGAGGAGAGTCACAAAAGCCTGTGGAAGGGAGCAGGATGTGGGCCATAGGCTTCCACAAAGTAAAGACAGACATATTGATCATCTGATTAAATCAATCCCACCTCAGGGTTCTGTTGGTGATAAGGAGACTCGTACTTGACACCTGAAAGGAATTTTAAAATGGACAAGATCTCCTAAAATTTCAGAATCTTAGCATGGGACATAATTGCACACACTTTCTGTGATTGTCAGTAAACACTAAGAGAATTATATTTAGAAGTTGCACAAATTATAAAGATATAAAAAACACTCCCCTGAGAAAAGTCACTCTTCTAATTTATGCCAACTAAGCCTCTAGAAATGATAAGACATATGCTGTTAAATCTGTAAGACATCATCATGGCACTATACTACTAGACTTCTAAGGGCTTGGCTACACTTGCAGATATAGAGCGCTTTGGATTAAACCAGCCTTCGGAGAGTGCACTAGGGAAAGCGACCACAGGCTGTCCACACTGACAACTGTAAGCGCACTGGCGTAGCCACATTTGCAGCACTTGCAGCTGCATTGGGAGCGGTGCATTATGGGCAGCTATCCCAGTGTTTAAGTGGCTGCAACATGCTTTTCAAATGCAGGGGATGGGATGGAGTGTGACAGGGAGTGTGTTGTGCATGTGTGGGGGGAAAGAGTGGGTTTTTGGGGTGCTGAGAGCGTGTCAGCATGCTGTCTTGTAAGTTAAGACCCTCCTGCCTCTCACTCACTCAAAACAAACAGTAAATGTTTGCTTTTTCTCAGAGCAGATAAGCAGCCAGCTGTCTGAAACAGAGCTTTGAAAGGGCACTTCGGCATTCCTACAGCTAGTTTCACAACAATGAGAAGAGGGGCTGCTTGACTTAAAGGGATTATGGGACGTTTCCGGAGGTCAATCAGAGCGCCGTAACGCAACTCCTCATTTACACTGATGCTGGGGCGTCTCAGCCGATACGCAACAAACGTTATCCCTCTCGCCAAGGTGGAGTAACAGGAGTGCTCTAGCCAGGGAGTCAGAGCGTTCTACGAGCCTTGCCAGTGTGGACGGGGAGTAAGGTAGGGTGCTCTAGGCAGCTTTACTGCAATATAATGTGCAAGTGTAGCCAAGCCCTTAAAGACAGAGACAAGAAATTCAGTTAAGTCTGAAATTTCATCTACAATGCATGTGTATAGTAGCATGCCTTTTAAAGGAATCAGAGAAACAGGAGATGGAAGAGAGCTATTAGATCGGAATTGTTCCCTACAACATTTCCTAGTACTTTCTTTAGTCTAGTTCCTCAATGATCCAGAACTGTTACTCTGAGATCTCCTGCATAACCAAGGTACAAAGGAGTAGCTTAAAGACAAACTTCAAACCTCAACTTCTGTCATTTTAACTCCAATCCTTTCATGTTATACAATGTTCTCAAAAAGAAAAAATAATCTACTTGTCTAAAACCCACCTAATTAACTGTAATATGTTTGCTTTATATATTTTTAACTCTCTTCTTTTTGCAAGATAAGTGATTAAGGGCTTTGAATGAGCACTCAAGCAGAATAAAGAGAACAACTAATATAAAGTGAAAGCTGTCAATTAATCTACATAATTGGCAGACTAGAGGGTTTTGTTTATCCAGAAGACTTTGTTGGCCACAAACCAGGAGAAACAAAAACAACTTGAAATATTCGTTCACATCCTCAAGCATTTATTTAAACAATAGCAGCAAATTCTTTATTTCACCAGATGCAGTGATAAGTTCTCAACAGTCTTAATGAGATAAGGAAACTATTATTATGTCTCCTGAACAATAAACAATAGGTTTAAATATATATAGCAAGCGCACACACACACACACACCCCAGTGATAAAGTAGAATCAAATTCTTGTATAGCTAATATATGAGAGCTAGAAATGGAAGGAAATTTATTTTAATTTGTGATTTCATCTGAGCCTGTTATACGTAGGTTAAAATCTAATATTATAGTCCACTTTCCTCATGTACATATGTTCCAAATGTGCTTTAATGGGAGATATGGCTGTAACAAAAGCAGATTGTTCTTTTTGGTATTAGCTCAGGGGTCAGCAACCTTTCAGAAGTAGTGTGCCGAATCTTCATTTATTCACTCTAATTTAAGGTTTTGCGTGCCAGTAATACGTTGTAATGTTTTTAGAAGGTCTCTTTCTATAAGTCTATAATATATAACTAAACTATTGTTATATGTGAAGTAAATGAGGTTTTTAAATGTTTAAGGAGCTTCATTTAAAATTAAATTAAAATGCAGAGCCCCCCAGATCAGTGACCAGGACCAGGGCAGTGTGAGTGCCACTGAAAATCAGCTTGCACCCGTGCCATAGATTGCCTACCCCTGTATTAGCTCAACTCTTTCAAGATAGGGTACTATGAAAGGGAGCTAAACAGAGCACAGTTGCAGGTTTATATGACTATAAGTATATTGGTAATATGGTACAATGTTTAGTGATTTGCATGTGTTTTTGTCAAATTTCTTTTTATGTAATTGCCAGTAAAAATAAAGCAGAACATTAGGAGAGCACCTCTGTTTTTATAGTGAAAATCATAATTTATATCCTTTTTTTGTAAAAAGAACAAAAATATAGCTGTTCTATAACAAAAGATATAGTGCTGCACTTTTAAGGGTTTTCGTTGTCAAAATGGATACAAAGTTATTAAGTCTTGTCTTTTAATCACTGTGAAAAAAATGACCAAAACAAAAATGTTTATCAAAAACCATGACAAACAGGCAAATAAATTAATCTTTGTCCATCTGGCCTTTCTTAAGCAATGAGGTGACCAGACAGCAAATGTAAAATATTGGGACAGGGATGGGGAGTAATAAGAGCTTATATAAAGTAAAAGACCCAAAAATCAGGACTGTACCTATAAAATCAGGACATCTGGTCACCCTAGTAGGGGATCAGGACAAAAATACAGACATGACTGTTTAAAAATGTTTCCTGTATTCAGATGGTAACAACTCTTGAACAGACACATTACCCTTTCATTCTACCATGGAAGTTAAATGGAGTTAAATCTAAACTCCATTTAAACAATTCTGAGTAGCAGGTCATGTCATTGGGAAGGTAGTTTTCCTTAGATCTAATTTTAGAGCTCAAATTGGGTTTCACTTTTGATTTATGATGTTGCAGACAAAAATACTCATTAATGCTTATTATTAATAAGCATTTCTAGGGTGCTCATCACTATAAGGCCTTAATGTCACTGACCAAATTTAGAAGAACGTAAAATCTTTTTCGAAAAGAACCAAACTTTCTTCTCCTCCTCTTTAGATTAAAGCTAGTTTGAAAAGTTACATCTAACTGATAACTAACATGGCCATGGGCATTTTAGAGCTGATTTGCCAAGGCTGCAAGAATCCAGGCTCAGCATGGTCTGTGATGGCAGTGAATTCCTTGGCAGAGGAATACCTGACAAACACCAATCCCCAATACCCATGAGTTCAAATTTTGGCTCCTTTATCTATAGCAGTGGTTCTCAACCAGGGGTACACATATCCTACAAGCTGCACTACTTTCATAGGCAGTGACTTTTAAAAACAGACTTTGAAACACTGACAGAAAACATGACTCCATGCGGATAAAATGAGTGAGAGCCCATCAATGAGGGCATGTCGCCTTAATCTAAACAGAGCACTGATTGCATTAGTCTGGGTTTGTGTCCTAAATCAAGATTATACATGGTCTGATTACTGTAGGGGGAGGGATCGACCAAAGATACGCAACTTCAGCTACGTGAATAACGTAGCTGAAGTCGGAGTATCTTTGGCCGACTTACCTGCCGTCCTCCTAGCGGTGGTGAGGCAGCATGCTCCCCCATCGATTCCAGCTTGCACCTCACAGTGAGCTGGAGTTACGGAGTTAACAGGGGCGCCGTTGGCGATCAATTTTTTCACGTCTTAACAAGATGCGATAAATCGATCGCCAAAAGAGCGATTGCTATCCACCGATCTGGCGGGTAGTGAAGACGTACCCTCAACTTAGTTTGTAAACTCCCAGGAGCAGGATCTATATTAGTGTCTCTTACAGTGGCAAGGACATCATCAGTACTTGACAAAATTAATAGTATTAACAGTAGCATAACAACAAATTGTTTCTGTTGGGCTACTTTCAACTGATGCCACACTGACATAAGAACCATCACAACACACATCAGGTTATTATTGTAACTGACCTCACTGGAAGGTATCGCTGTGAGTGCTGTGGTACAATACCAGATTCTTCTAGAAGATACCTGGTAGCATGTTCTATATACCAGAAACTTGGAAGCAAGCACTGAAGGCATCCCATGCACTATGCTCTTTAGGCTCTAGCCCAGGGGTGGGAACATTTTTTGGCCCGAGGGCCACATCGGATTCAAAATTGTATGCAGGGCTGGGTAGGGAAGGCTGTGCCTCCCCAAACAGTCTGGCCCTGCCCCCTATCCGACCCCCTCCCACTTCCTGCCCCCTGACTGCACCCCTCAGAACTCCCGACCCATCCACCACCCCTGCTCCTTGTCCGCTGACTACTTGCTCCAGAGACCCCTGGCCCTAACCATCCCCACCAAGACCCCACCCCCAAACCCCTCCAGCTCCTTGTCCCCTGACCTCCCTCCAGACCCCCCTGCCCCTAATCACCCCTCCAGAACCCCGCCCCCTATCCATCCCCCCTGCTCCCTGTCTGCTCCAACCCCTAGCCACACCCCCGCCCCCTGATAGGCCCCCTGGGACTCTCACGGCCTATCCAACCACCCCCCGTTCACCATCCCCTGACTGCCCACCAAGACCCTCTGGCCTTTATCCAATTCTCTGGCCCCCTTACCACGCCGTTCAGAGCAGTGTGTCTGGCCCAGAGCCAGACACGCTGTTGCGCAGCCCCGTCCCCAGAGTACTGCTAGTCTGCTCATGTGGTGTGCTGAGTCTGCAAGGGGGAGGGGAACAGTGGGGGTAGGGGGAGGAGTTAGCCTCTCCCACCGGGAGCTCAGGGGGCCGAAGAGAATTGGCCCACGGGCCATAGTTTGCCCACCCCTGCTCTAGTCCTTAGATGGTTCCCATAAACACTCACATGCTCTGAATATGGGAGGACTGTTTTATTGGGGCTGCCAGAAACCAAAAGGTGCTGTAGGGTATACAATGGAAGATTAAAACTGTAGTTTCTAATTCAGTAAATTATGTGGCTCATTTAAGAGATTAAGTAAAATGGCAGGGATTAAGAGCTTAATTAAAATGGCTAATTTAAAGACATAGCCCCATTGCCAAAACACACATACACCTCTGCCTCTTTAATTCCTAACTGTATAAACCACAGCACACAAAATAATCTCCCTGCAAAAGTACTGCCAACCAACTACAGAAAACCTTTGGGAGTCAGAAAAGGAAAACCACTACAATTAAATCTGCTGAGATAAAATATTCTAAACACCGAAGACACTTTCAGAAAACAAAGTGAAAGCAAAACAAAACTATAAATTAAAAATAATGTTCACTTGTCAAAGAAAATCAACGAGGTGCATCAGAGACTTCCCTTAGCAACGTCAGAAAGTGAATGTGGAGCTCACTTAATCTCCTTCCCACTACTGGGGAAATAGCTTGTTTCTTCTAGCTTTATACATTGTCATTTCTAGCATGTTCAACTATACTATTAAGCATTCTTTTCTCAGTATTGTGAATTAATCCTCTCAATAGCTGAAGAAAATTCTGATTTCTAAAAAGAAGAGGGTGGGAAAAGTTGCATTAAAGGAGACTGTAACAATCAAACATTCACCAATGTCTATTTTACCAAGGACTTAATCTAAGACTGGAAGAAGCACCCATTAAAGCTTTCCACTCAAAAGAAAAACAGATTGCCATTTTACATGGCAGATGTTCCATTTGTTGTCAAAACTAAAAGCTCCTCATTATGTCAGACATTTGAGGATTGTAAAAATAGGAAACAATACTGACAGCATTCTGCAGAATAGACAGGGGCAGAGGGAGGAAATATGTTTTTGCTAAACTCTTTTATTATGAATAAACAAAACTAATAGGGCTAGGTAGTTTGATGGGATAATACACTTGCTCTTCATCTTGGAATATCTGGGTTGAAATCAGATTAGGTTAAATATGTTTGTCAGTCTCATCTTAATCCTTACAGGACATTTGCCTCAAATTATATATGTTGGCACAATTCTGTAATACTGGCAGTTTCTCAAGAGACACTCAGTGCTGAGATAATATATTGGGTCAGAAACGAGGTGCATTGGCAGAGTTCTGTGACAAAGCTTTCACAGTACTTCCCCAAAACTATTACTAGCTCTGACTAAAGCTATGAGCACATCAGTCCATTAACCACATCCTTAAACAACTCCAATGGATCCCTGTATTTCAGGACCTAGTTCAATATTTGCTTTCTCTGTGCCTAATATCCACCATGGATTTGCTCCAGTCTGCTTCACATGACATCTAGTGCTGGCCTCTTCTCTATCCTTCTATATAATCTCGTAACAGTTAGCGTGAAAGCCTTCTCGTTTGCTGCTCCTGTCATCTAGGACAGTCTTGTATCATTTCCCTGCCTCATCAAATTTCAACTCATTTCAAATCCTAGATGAAAATGCATCTTTTTCCCCTCTCTTATACTACTTTATTTCTTTCTGTTATTAGTTATTTCAGTAATGGTATTATTTAAGTCCGTGAGATACTCTGGATTAAAGTTTGTGTGAAAGACTGTCAAGGTGACTTGCAGAAGAAAAACTGTTCTGTACCTTTTTCTCCCCTTTTTTTTTTAATATAGCATATACAAAAAGCCTGAAGTTTTCTATTTGTTTTGTGTGAGGTTCTGCTTGTTTTTTTAAAAATTAGAAACTCAGATCAAGTTTTGTCTTTTTTTTTTTTCTGGAAGACTAAAAAACTGACTAAAGAATTGGAAAGATTATGCCATCACAAAAGTACAAAGGTAGAGAAACTTGAGCAGATGAAGGGAAGGAACATTTAGTAAGACATATTTTGTTTGTTTTGTTAGTGAAATACCTAATCTCTGGGAAAAAGGATCAGTTTGTTAAAGGTTCTAAATCCCTCCTTTCACCCCCCAAACCCTCAATTTAGAGCTGAATAAGCTTGGTCTACACTACAGACCTATATTTGCATAACTGCATAACTCAGGAGCCTGAAAAAAAATTCACACCACTGAGCAAAGTAGTTAGAATGACCTAAACTCTGCACATAGGGCTTGGCTACACTTGCAGATATAGAGTGCTTTGGGTTAAACCAGCCTTCAGAGAGGCACCAGGGAAAGCACTCCAGTCTGTCCACACTGACTGCACGGCGTGGCCACATTCGTGGCACTTGAAGCGGCACTGGGAGCGGTACATTATGGGCAGCGAGTCCACAGAGCACCTCTTTCCATTCTGGCACTGTGGCTTGTGGGAAGGGGGTGTGGTGCTCCATGGTTCTCCAGGCACTTGTGGATCACTGTGGGCATTTCACTGATATTAATGCAGCCTGGCCTGGAAGAGTGCATAACACACACATCTTTTGGAACACTGGCCTGTTCAAGAAGCTGCAAGCCGGGACTTTTTTCCCAGACCAGCGGATCACTGTAGGGGAAGTCAAAATGATCATTGTGATCCTTGGAGACCCCGCTTACCCTTTAATGTCGTGGCTCATGAAACCCTACACAGGGAGCCTGAACAGCAGCCAGGAACAGTTCAATTACAGGCTGAGCTGGTGCCGAATGACTGTGGAGTGTGCTTTTGGCCCTTTGAAGGGCGGCTGGCATTCTCTTTATGAGAAGCTGGACTTGGCCAAAGACAGCATCCCCGTAGTTATATCCGTGTGCTGTATCCTCCATAATATTTGTGAAAGGAAGGGTGAAAGTTTCGTTCAGGCATGGGCCTCGGAGGTTCAACACCTAGAGCTGAATTTCCACAGCCAGAGAGCAGGGCTATTAGAGGGGCCCAGTGTGGGGCTGCAAGGATTAGGGATGCCTTGAGGGAGCACTTTGAGGCTGAAAGCCCCCATTAATGTCTGGTGCTCTGCACGGGAGTTAAGTGCAGTGGCTGTGTTTGGTACACTGACTTGCAGTGCTTGTTGCTTTCCTAGGCTAAGGTATATTTTGCTTTATGCACAAATAAAATAGGTTTTCAAAGTAAAAAACTCCATTTATTGAAAAGAAAATTCATGTATTCAAAAAAAAAAAAAAAAAGTAACAAACACAGAAATACCAAAAGGGCAAGGGGGTAGGGTGGGGACCGGTTCACTCACAGACTTGAGTATGCTCCTATTTCATACTGTGCAATCCTATCTGGAGTGCTGTGCATTGACTGCTGCACTTCAGGAGGGCTATAAGGCATGTTAAGGGGGGTTGAGTGCAGTGGATAAAAGGTCGTAGTTTTCATGGGTGGGTGGTGAAGCTACAGGTGTACAAGGCAGCTGGGGGCGGTAAGAACCCGGATGTTGGGGAAAGAAGGGGACATAGGGGCACAAGAGTTTTGGGACAAGGGCTATGGCAGGCCGAGCACTGTAGTGCTCCGCCTGCATGGCAACAAGCGCCTGGATAGAGATCGCTTGGCACTCCATAATGCTAGTCAGCCATTCCGTGCTTTGCTGCCTGTGCATCACATTTTCCTGGTGGATCCTCCTTTTGCTCTCCCTCCATTTCTGTGCCTTTCAATTCTCTTCCTCAGATTGCTGCATCACTTGGTACAGCATGTCTTCTTTGCTTTTACTGGGCCTTTTCCTGAGTCTTCTCAGTCTGTCGGCCGGTGATAAAAATGACGTCTGAGATCTCAAGGTTGCAGCTATACAGGCAAAATGCAATACTTAACAGAGGCAGCATTGTACACACCAGACAGAGCAATGAGTCCCCCACACTTTAGGAGGGCAATCACAGTCCATACAAAACCATAAATTTGCCCATCCCAAAGCGAGCGCACATAACCCACGGGAGCCCCAGAAATGGTGAGTAAACACAGAGCCCAGGGGGACTGATTATTTTATGGCTATACTGTCCTCTGGGTTTCTGTGCCTTGGGAAGAACCAACAGCTGCAGGGGGCACCTACAATGAACACTATCCCAACGTTTTCCACAGGAGTTCATCCTGGAAGATATCTCACTGCTGAGAGTGACCGGGGAAGCAAGGGAGGGTCTTCTACTACAAGGCGGCTTCTACCCTGGCCAATATGCAGCTTGCCTGTGTGCAGCAATGGTCCCCCGCCCTTTGTGGCAGAGTGGCGCGGACACGTTAGTCTGAGTGGGACAAGAACCATGCTGGCTCTCCCAATAAACCTGCACAGGTGCATTGCCCACGTTTTAGCTGAGACTTTGAAGAGATCACCGATGCCGATTACCACGATGTGATAGAGCACATGAATGCCTTATTCCGCATCTAGGCATGCATGCAGCCCTTACCTTCCTCGCCCCAAGAGTCCACACCTAAAAACTTCCTTCCCCCCAAAAAAGCCACTTACCAGGAACCTCCTCTGTTATTTGTCCTTCCCCAAGCACTGGACGCCACGACTGGCTGCTTTGCTCCTGGCTCGAGAAGAGCTCCTGGCTGCATGCCTCAAGTGATTCCAGGGTGTCTCCCCCGGCCTCAGTTTGCGCTTTCCTCCTCCTCCTCCATTTCTCTGCTGGACTTGGAAGTGTCCATGGCAGTCATTGGAGTGGAGGTGGGATCACCCCCAAGTATCCTTGCAGGTCGCGGGGGCAGCACCGGAGCAGCTGTTTGCCTCACAGGCTTTGTGGTAGGCATTCTGCAGCTTCTTTACTTTAACTCGACACTCCACCACATCCTGGTCATGGCCCCTATGCGTTGTGGCTCTTGATATCTGCCCAAAGGTATCATAATTCCTACAGTTGGAGCGCAACTGGGACTGCACAGCTTCCTCCCCCCAAACACTGATGAGGTCCACACCTCGCTATTGCTCCATACTGGGGATCACCTGGTGCATGGAGGCATTGTGGGACACTTCCAGAGGCCAATCAGAGCGTATTAGGTGTCCACGCTGTGCCACTCCAGCGACAGCGCAACAAACATTATTCCTATCGGCGAGGTGGAGTACCAGGAGTGGGAGCACTCAACGTGCCTTGCCAGTGCGGACAGGTAGTAAGATAGAGTGCTCTTGGCGGCTTTATTGCGCTATAATGCGCAAGTGTAGCCAAGCCCATAGACAGCGCTATGTCGATGGAAGTGCTTCTCCCATCGACAGAGTTATCACCTGTCGGGGAGATGGATTAGCTATGCTGATGGAAGAAGCTCTCCAGTCAGCATAGTAGCGTCTTCACTAAAACACGACAATAGTGCAGCTGAGCCACTATATGTGAAGACAAGCCCTAAATTCCCATTCCAGTCATCCAAGGAGATCTCCAGCAAAATCAGAAAATACAAGCCCCAATACTTCAGCCATTTCTAAAGTGACAATCAAGCAGAAACAAACACTCTTTCAGGATTACTTCCTGCATCATAAAGAAATACAAAGAATACTCGCCTCCCTTTTATTTCTTCTTTTCCAATTAACCTTTAACTAAATAAAGTTGTACATTGTATTATGTTGTATCCATTCCTAACCTTCTTGAGCACCAATTTCACCCATTATATACAGTGTGTACTTAAAAAAAACGGATGAAACATTTATATTTAATTTTCACAGACAACAGCTGAGACATGCACACATTTAGGACTATGATTCTAGGACAACAATAAATTAGTATATGCACGGAAATGACTTGTGTGTATTCACTATATATATTGCCTTTCTTTCTCTTCTTTTCCTTCCCCTCCAAACCACAATATTTTATCCTTTTTTATACTCCTCCTAAAAGACAAGATATTTACTAACTACTGATTATTTAAAATACCAGCACTAGTTCTGAATCTCTTTATCAAAAAGGTTTTGAAATCATCTTTTTTTTACAGAAAAAAAAAATTTGCATTTGTTTGGTTCATGTAAAGAGTATATACTCCAGCCTCAATTCTCTTTGTCTGACGGCCCTCAGTAACTAAAGCCAAGTTTAGCTATAACAGAGACAAGGTGAGGTAATATCTGTTATTGGACCAACAAGCTTTTGAGCTTCACAGAGCTCTTTCGCAAATCTGTGAAGCTCAGAAGCTTGTTGGATCAGCTTCTGTTGGTGCAGGAGACAATAAAAGATATTACCTTACCCAGCTTCTCTCTCTTGTATTCTGGGAATATAGCTACAACAACACTGCAAACAAACTTATCTCCTTCTATAGCAGTAATAGGATAACAAAGTGCATATTCTGATAAAAATGTACAAAATTATAATACAAATTATTTTCTGTCAGAACATTTGCAGAAACAAAATCATTGGGGTGAAAGAGAAATTTCACCTTAATTGCATATGTAGTTGAAACCTTTTTTTAAAAAAAATGAAAAAATATATGTTTACAAAATTCCGCAAATAAATACTGGGCCATATTCAGCTGTCAGTTATCCTGATTTAAATCCATAAAAAGCTCTAAGTAAGAAGAGAATATGTCTCATTGTTTGAAGCACAAAAATACATTCAATTACTTCCTAATTCTTTTAATGGTTCCTCCTGAAGAGTAAAGAACAAAGTATTCCAGCTATCCACATAAAAGTACTGTCGTATTGTCTGTGTGGCAGTATCACAGTACCTGTTTTATTACACTTGTATAAACAAAAACCTAGTAGTTTACAGCATTCTATACTCACAGGGATGTACCGTGACATTGAACAACATCGAGGAGCAGCAGTGAATCCTCACAAAGACAAGTGTTTGCAAAACATCCTCTGGTGTTGGACACAGAGCATGAAATGAATGATACACACAATACAGGGGCATCTGAAACAACCCCTGCGCCCACTCTCACTCCGGAAGACCAATTTACATGTCAATAGCTGAATCCCCAGGGCCCATTAGGTTAAAGAATTAGGGACTCTCCAGCCCATCTGGTCAAGCAAGACTGGCTGAGTTGCTCCTGCAGTGCAAGATTCTCTTATGCTTTGGGGAAGGGGGCTAGAATCAAGTTGTTTCTACAGCATATCTAACAAACTACTTAAAAATGTTTACAGCCTGCTTTATCACATCAGAATTTGTAAATAATTTCTTAATTTGGTGTACCTAATCTTCAGCATATACCATATACAACATGAGTATCTGCTTCAAAAGTAACGAAATGTCAATACTCTGAGGAAGAGAGAGATGTATGGATTAAAAATGTGATGTTTCCTTCATTCACAACAATTGTTGTACAGTGGAGCAGCGTCATAAGTAGGATGAGCAAATTTTCAAAGTTATAGAAAGGTGGAAGGAACATGGGAAGCCAGACAGGAGGGAAGACTATTTTGGTGAAAGGCAAGGGAGATGTGAATAGGAAGGATTTGGCTGTGGGGGGTGCTCACGTACGGTGGGGGGAGGGATGTGAGGTAGGTGAAGAAGCAGGGGGCATCATCTAGACGCTTTGTAGAGAAGACAGAATGGCAGCACACAACCATGAAAAGCTTGATGGGGAGTGGTCCTTGAGGAACAAATGTGCTTAACCAGCCTGTCACAAATTTTAACTGCCAATTAGCTCTTTTAGATGTCCACAGCTTGCAGATGGATTCTTTACAAAAACAAGGTAGAACACCTTTTCCATGAAACTAATACACTTTATAACAGGGGTGGGCAAACTTTTTGGCCTGAGGGCCACACTGGGGTTGCAAAATTGTATAGGGGGCCAGGTAGGGAAGGCTGTGCCTCCCCAAACAGCCTGGCCCCTGCCCCCTATCTGACCCCCTCCGACTTTCCACTCCCCTACCTGCCCTGCTCAGAACCATCGATCCATCCAACCCCCCCGGCTCCTTGTCCCAAACACCCCCTCCCAAGACCCCTTGCCCCTAACCAATCCTGGAAACCCATCCCCTTCCCCGCCCCGCTACCTGTCCCGACTGCCCCAACCCCTATCTACACCCCTGCCCCCTGACTGCCCTCCGGGATTCCCACACCCTATCCAACTCCCCCTGTTCCTGTCCCCTGACCACCACCCCAGAACCTCCACCCCATCCAACCCCCCTTCTCCCTGTTCCCTGACTGCCCCCCACAAGCCCCTGCCCCTTATCCAACCTCCCAGGCTCCGACCCCCTTACCACGCTGCTCAGAGCAGCATGTCTGGCAGCCGAGCCGGAGCCAGACATGCTGCCCTGCTCTCCTGGAGGAACGCACAGCCCCGCCCTTCAGAGTGCTGCCTGCACGGCAGCGTGGCTCCAGGGGAGGAGGGACAACAGAGGAAGGGCCGGGGGCCGCCTCCCCAGCCGGGAGCTCAGGGGCCAGGCAGGACGAGCCCGCGGGACGTAGTTTGGCCATTTGGCACTATATGATAGGCCCTTAAAACAGGGACAATTCCCAGTTTTCTGAGACACTTGCTCATCCCAACTCATGAAATAAACTATCCAGCAGGGGTGGGCAAACTACAGCCCCGGGGCCACATCCGGCCCTTCAGCTGTTTTATCTGGCCTTTGAGCTCCTGCTGGGGTGCAGGATCTGGGGCTTGTCCCACTCCACACATACTGTGGCTCCGCATGGCTCCCAGAAGCAGTGGCATGTCCCTGCTCCAGCCCTGAGTCCCCCCTCCCACACCTCCGAACTCCCCATTTCTGGCCCCACTCCAGAACCCACTCCCCCAGCTAGAGCTCTCATCCGTTCCCGCATCTAACTTCCAATTCCGTGAACATTCATGGTCCACCAGACAATTTCCATACCCAGATGTGGCCCTCAGGCCAAAAAGTTTTCCTACTCCTGCTATACAACTAGGGGGACTGGAACTAGGGGAGCTGCATCCCCTGGCTTGAAGTGGATTCCATCATATACATCAGGCCTGCACAACTCAGAAGCAGCGAGGGCCATATTACTGCAAAAAACACAGTTGCGGGCTGAAAAGCCCCACCCCTCCTCACCCGTCGCGGGCCGCACAGTGAGCCTGTGCGGGCTGCATGTGCCCCCGGGCCGCATGTTGTGCAGGCCTGATATACGGGGTTTACAGTTTGGTTCAATGGTTCTCAGCACCCCCAACATATAAAATTATTCCAGCACCTATGCTATACATCCCGCTGATTAAAACATTAGTCGATGCCAGGACTCTGAGCTGGATTTCAATACTGTACTTGTAAGGTGTAACTGAGCTGGCAAATCATAATAGGAATGCGCAAGGTTTTTTTGTTTTTGTTTTTTTAAAATGAAAATTGGGAGTTCAGCCAATCGTTATTCATTTGTGAATGAACATAATTAGTTGCAGGGACTGGGGTTAATTGGAGAGCTAATGTAAGCATTTCTTATTGTTGCAGCAGCTCTTTTCAACTATCATCCTGTCTCTAGCCTCTCTTTCCTTAGCAAAATCATTGGAAAGACAGTGGAAAAAAAAATATCGAACACCTGGCATCTGCCAATATCCTGTGCCATTTGTAATTGGGCTTCAGATCCATTACAACTCCCCTTTCTACCTTTTGCTGCTTCCATATATTTCTCTGTACTAGGGTAGAAAAGAGAAGGTTTTCACCGCTATGAGGAACAACAATTACATCAAATTGTAAAAGCTAGTGATTGTAGAGGACAGAGAATTGTGGATTTTAATGAGCAGGTGAAACAAGCATAGGGAGTTTATCTCCATGAGAAAGATGCACTGGTTTAAGTTAAGGTGTGACTTTAAACTGATTTAGTTAAACTGATACAAAAGGCTGCATGGACATTCTTGCTTTGGGTTAAAGCAGGGTTATTTTGGTTTAACTTAAATTGATTAAGAATAAGTTTAAAGATAAACTAAAAATAATATTTTGAAAATGAAATGAGTTTAATTAAACCCTGGGTTAAATTACTTTTTAAGCTAATTCAATGCTGCTTTCTGCAATAGACAAGGCCAATATCACAAAGCTTTCTCATTTAAAAGAAAAAAATATCTGTGAATCTAAATGGGATCTTATAATTGTGTTTCCTAGGCATCACTATGGATCTTTTAACATGTGAGGACAGCAAGCGCTCATTTGCCCAAATGAGAATGCAGGGTTCCAGGGTTGCCACTTTTCCTCTTTGTGAATACTGGGGCTTTTCCACCCGTGCTCCTCTTTTGTTGTCCTCTTTTTAGTAAGGAGCAAATTAAAGTACTGGGACATTATTATTTCCATAGTCATTTATGCTCATGGGTAGGGCCCTACCAAATTCATGGTCCATTTTTGTCAATTTTAAGGTCATAGGATTTTTAAAAATGCAAATTTCATGATTTCAGCTATTTAAATTTGAAATTTCACAGTGTTGTAATTGTAGAGGTCCTGACCCAAAAAAATAAGTTGTAGGTGGTCAAAAGGTTATTGTAAGGGGGTTGTAGTACTGCTACCCTTACTTCTGTGCTGCTGCTGGTGGTGGCACTGTCTTCAAAGCTGAGCACCTGGAGAGCAGCAGCTGCTGGTTGGGAGCTCAGCTCTGAGGGCAGAGCCGCCACCACCAGCAGCAGCGTAGAAGTTGTAGTATGGTATTGCCACCCTTACTTCTGCGCTGCTGCCTGCGGAGATGGGCCTTCGGTCAGCAGCCCACTGCTCTCTGGCTGCCCAGTTCTGAAGGCAGCAGCGCAGAAGTTGGGGAGGAATGGTATGGTATTGCCACCCTTACTTCTGTGCTGCTGCTGCTGGCAGGGCACTGCCTTCAGAGTTGGGTGCCTGGCCAACAGCTGTGACTCTCCAACCACACAGCTCTGAAGGCAGCACAGAAGTAAAGGAGGCAATACCATGACCCCTCTAAAATAACATTGTGAACCCCATACAACACCCTTTTGGGTCAGGACCATCCAAGTTGAGAAATGCTTGTCTCCCCCATGAAATCTGTACAGTATAGAATAAAAGCACATAAAAAGACCAGATTTCATGGGAGGAGACCAGATTTCACAGTCTGTGATGAGTTTTTCATTACCATGAATTTGGTAGGTCCCTACGCATGGGAAAAAGTATTAATTATGATTAAGGCTGTCAATTAATCACAGTTAATTCGTGTGATTAACTCAAAAAATTAATCACAGTTTTAATTGCACTGTTCAAGCAATAGAACAGTTATTAAATATTTCGGATGTTTTTCTACATTTTCAAATATATTGATTTAAATTACCAACACAGAATACAAAGAGTACAGTACTCGCTTTATATATTATTACAAATATTTGCACTATAAAAATGATAAAAAGTAGTACTTTTCAATTCACCTCATACAACTACCATAATGCAATCTCTTTACTGTGAAAGCGCAACTTACAAACATAGATGGTTTTTGTTATATAACTGCACTCTAAAATAAAACAGTGTAAAACTTTATAGAGCCTTCTATTTCTTATTTGGCCAGTCGTTAAGACAATCAAGTTTGTTTACATTTACGGGAGATAATGCTGCCCGCTTCTTATTTACAATGTTACCTGAAAGTGAGAACAGACATTCACATAGCACTTTTGTAGCCAGCACTGCAAGCTATTTATGTGCCAGATATGCTAAACATTCATATGCACCTTCAAGATTTGGTAACCATTCCAGAGGATGTGTTTCCATGCTGCTGACACTTGTTAAAAAAATAATGCATTAATTAAATTTGATTGAACTCCTTGGGGGGGGAGAATTGTATGTCTCTCTTGCTGTGTTTTACCCACACTCTGCCACATATTTCATGCTACGGCAGTCTCAGATGATGACCCAGCACACGTTCTTCATTTTAAGAACATTTTCACTGCAGATTTGACAAAATGTAAAGAAGATACCAATGCAGGGTGGATAAAAAAACAATGATTTTTTAAAAAAATAATTAAAAATCTAATTGTTTTGATTTAAATCGGATTTTTTGATAAAATGTTTTTTGAGGAAAAAATCTACCTAAAAATAGTTTTAAGATGCATTATAGCTCAAAAATATATATGGAACAGGGATTATAAATTCTAATTCTACAGTATGAGACAATATAGTCATGTAATGTTTAAGAAAAGTTTTGTAAAGGAGATCCAATAGTTCAGGGGTGGGCAAACTTTTTGGCCCGCAGGCCACATCGGGGTTCAAAACTGTGTGGAGGGCCAGGTAGCGAAGGCTTTGCCTCCCCAAACAGCCTGGCCCCGCCCCCTATCTCACCCCCACTCACTTCCCACCCCCTGACTGCCACCTCCTGAGACCTGCCACCCTAAGGCCTCCCGTTCCTTGTCCCTTGACTACCCCCTCCAGAGACTTCCTGCCCCTAACCACCCCCCAAAACCCAACCCCCATCTAAGCCCCCCTGCTCCTTGGCCCCTGATCACCCCCACCAGAGATCCCCCTCCCCCTAATCACTCCCGAGGACCCCACCCCCATTCAACCCCCGTGCTCCCTGTCCTCTGACTGCCCTCATCTCTATCCACAATGCCGCCCTCCTGACAGGCCCCCTGGGACTTCCACCCGCCAACCAACCTCCCCTCCCCATTCTCCATCCCCTGACCAGCCCCCAAGACCCTCTACTCCATTAGCTAACCCCCACCTCCGGCCCGGCCCCGGCCCTCTTACCTCACCACTGCTCAGAATAGTGTATCTGGCCTGGAACCAAACACGCGGCCACAGTGATCCTCTGGAGCGCGCAGGATGTCTGGCTGGGAGCCAGACATGCTGTCACACAGCCCGACCCCCCATCCTGCTCACGCGGCCTTCTGAGGCCACAAAGAAGGGGATTAGCAGGGGAGAGCCTGGAGCAGCTTCCCCAGCCAGACCTCAGAAGCCAGTTAGGAGGAGTTTGCCCACCCCTGCAATAGTTCATGGATTAGGGACCTAATCTTATGGGGCTTCTGTATAGATTATTTAGGTCAGGGGTAAGCAACCTATGGCATGCGAGCTGATTTTCAGTGGCATTCACACTGCCTGGGTCTTGGCCACCAGTCTGTGGTGGGCTCTGCATTTTAATTTAATTTTAAATGAAGCTTCTTAAACATTTTAAGAACCTTATTTACTTTACATACAACAATAGTTTAGTTATATATTATGGACTTATAGAAAGAGACCTTCTAAAAAGGTTAAAATGTATTACTGGCATGCAAGACCTTAAATTTGAGTGAACAAATGAAGACTCGGCACACCACTTCTGAAAGGTTGCCAACCTCTGACTTAGGTTAACCTATCTACCCAACGGGACTGAGTGCTCAGTCTAGAACAATGGTCTGCAAACTGGGGTGCACACACCCCAGGGGTTGCCCGAGACCACCCACAGGGGGCAGCGGCGGCCCTGGCCAAGGAGCCGGGTGCCATCGTGGTGGGGACCGGCCCCAGTGGGGTAGTTAGAAGACAGGGAGGGGACAGTCATAGGACAAGGAGCAGGGAGGCTTACATAGGGGAAGGGGTGCTGGGGGGCAAGTCAGGGGTAGGGGTCCCAGGAGGGAGCAGTCAGGGGACAAGGAGGGAGAGTTCTGAGGGGGGCAGTCAGGGGCAGGAAGTGGGAGGGAGTGGATGGGGGCAGGGCTTCCCCTGTTGGGGTGCGTGTTCAAAATTCTTTTTGTGCTAGGGGTGCATGATCAAAAAAGTTTGGAGACCCCGCTCTAGAAGATACCATCAGAGATGCTTAGTTTTGCAGTTCTTAAACTGTGGATTTGTGTCTCCAGAGATAACATGATTGTAAACAACAAAAATTTATGTTATGTTTTATGTTATGTTTTATGTTTTACATTATATGTTTTGTTTTACGTTATGTTATGTTATGTTTTATGTTATGTTTTATGTTTTATGTTATGTTACGTTATGTTTTATGCTATGTTATGTTTTATGTTATGTTTTATGTTATGTTTTACGTTATGTTTTATGCTATGTTTTATGCTATGTT
>ML677333.1:44496993-44588640 GCA_007922305.1 Dermatemys mawii | reverse complement strand
TTTTGTTTTACGTTACGTTTTGTTTTACGTTACGTTACGTTATGGTGTGTTTTGTTTTACGTTACGTTACATTATGGTGTGTTTTGTTTTACGGTATGTTATGTTTTGTTTTACATTACATTATGTTGTTATGTTATGATATGTTATGTTATGTTACGGTATGTTTTGTTTTAGGTTATATGTTACGGTATGTTATGTTACGTTACGTTACGTTTTGTTTTACGTTACGTTATGTTACGTTATGTTTTGTTTTACGTTACGTTATGTTGTTATGTTTTGTTTTACGTTACGTTTTGTTACGTTATGTTTTGTTTTACGTTACGTTATGTTGTTATGTTTTGTTTTACGTTACGTTTTGTTTTACGTTACGTTACGTTTTGTTTTACGTTACGTTACATTACGGTGTGTTTTGTTTTACGTTACGTTACATTATGGTGTGTTTTGTTTTACGGTATGTTATGTTTTGTTTTACGTTACATTATGTTGTTATGTTATGATATGTTATGTTATGTTACGGTATGTTTTGTTTTACATTACGTTATGTTTTACGTTACATTATGTTTTACATTACGTTTTGTTTTACGTTACATTATGGTGTGTTTTGTTTTACGGTATGTTATGTTACGGTATGTTATGTTTTGTTTTACGTTACATTATGTTGTTATGTTACGATATGTTATGTTATGTTACGGTATGTTTTGTTTTACGTGACGTTACGTTACGTTTTGTTTTACGTTATGTTATGTTACGGTATGTTATGTTACGTTATGTTATGTTTTATTTTACGTTACGTTATGTTATGTTACGGTATGTTTTGTTTTACGTTACGTTATGTTACGTTACGTCTTGTTTTACGTTACGTTACGTTTTGTTTTACGTTACGTTACGGTGTGTTTTGTTTTACGTTACGTTACATTATGGTGTGTTTTGTTTTAAGTTATGTTATGTTACGGTATGTTATGTTTTGTTTTAAGTTACGTTATGTTACGGTATGTTATGTTTTGTTTTACGTTACGTTATGTTATGTTATGGTATGTTTTGTTTTACGTTACGTTACGTTACGTTTTGTGTTACGTTACGTTACGTTTTGTGTTACGTTACGAGGTCTTTGAGTGTAGCCTTCATTGATTTGAGATCTACCATACCATTCTCTCACTAAAAGGGAACCCTATAATGGCAGCAGGCTGTAAAAGAGACCTAGTTTGAGAATATTTGAATAAAGTTCCTTTACCTGTGGGTAAGACAGGCATGCGTACAAAATGCAAACAGTACAACAAAGAAATGCAAGGCCTAGTTTCCTGAACGAAACAACATCATGAGAAGTGTTCCTTCCCAGAAGGAAGCTGCATTAAAGATAATGAAATAAACATGTCTGAACATGCAGGATCTTCAGGTTGGTAAACTTTTTTATTTCATACTTCTTTTGTGAGGACTGCCTGTCTTCCTTCTGGACTATTCTTGAATTCTCATATTTGAGCAAAAAATATAGTTGTTACTCTATGGTTATAGTTGTTACTCTATGGTACTATCATTTCAGATGAAATTGTGATAAAAAAATGAATAGCTGAAATAGGCAGATCTTCCTTTTACAATTTCACCTTTAAAGTAATACTGAGTGTCAGTGAATGCCATATTGATTATCACTATAAAAGTTTTTGGGTTTTTTTCCCCCCTCTTGCTGATAATAGCTCATCTTAATTAATAGCCTCTTAGAATTGGTATGGCAACTTCCACCTTTTCATGTTATATGTCTGTGTGTCTTCCTACTGTTTGTTCCATTCTATGCATCTGATGAAGCAGGCTGTAGCCTATGGAAGCTTATTCTTAAATAAGTGTGTTAGTTTCTAAAGTGCCACAAGTACTCCTGTTCTTTTTATGGATACATACGAACATGGCTGCTACTCTGAAACCAGTGAATGCAATGCGTAATACTAAATGAGCAGTATGGAAATAATAAATAACTGCAGTGACTTTTTTTTTTTTTTTTTTCCCCTTTCTTTTAGGAGAATCCATCAACATACAGGATTCTGAAGACTAGCCACCTTCAAGATCACCATCATTTTCTATAGTTTGAGTTATTTGCCAATGATAGTGTCTCAGTCAGATCATGGATATACTGTGGCTACATGCCATCACCTGTAGCAAAAAGAAAAGAAAATCTCCATCAACCAAAAACAACTATAAATAAGTTTGTGATATGAACCAGTAGATTACAAAAAGAGGTAACTGATAAAAACATTGCCTGGTTTGTTCATGCAACAAACTCTCCTTTCTATATGATTGAGAATCCGCACTTCATTAACATGGTTCAATTATTAAGACCAGGATACAGTCCACCCCGTGGAGCAGATGTCGCAGGCAAACTGCAGGACGAAGTGTCTGAAAGAGGAATTGAGCACTTTGCAAGGGTAGGCAACCTATGGCACGGGTGCCAAAGGTGGCATGCGAGCTGATTTTTAGTGGCACTCACAGTGCTCAGCTCCTGGCCACCGACCTGGGGAGCTCTGCAATTTTAATTTAATTTAAAATGAAGCTTCTTAAACATTTTTAAAAACCTTATTTACTTTACATACATCACCAGTTTAGTTATATATTATAGACTTATAGAAAGAGACCTTCTAAAAACATTAAAATGTATTACTGGCACACAAAACTTTAAATTACAGTGAATAAATGAAGACTCAGCACACCACTTCAGAAAGGTTGCCGATCCCTGGTCTAGATGGTAAAACTGTTAATCTGAGTCTTGATGGGTGGAGCAATGTCATATGACCTGTTATACGTGCTCGTGTGACAGCATAACAAGGGAATGTCTTCTTACAGAAACAACTGATACTTCAGGAAATGCACACATAGCAGAATACTTACAAGAATTAGCAGTAAAAGCTATAACAAACTGTGAAAAAAATCAACTGTCTAGTACGCAGCTTGGTCACAGACAATGCTGCAAATGTGTTCAAAAGGAGAAGAAATTATTTAGAACAGAATCCCAAGTTAAAAACATATGGTTGCAGTGCTCAGCGGAAGCACCTCCTAGCCAAAGACTTCAGTGTTCCAGAAATAATGGCTAATGGTGTTGAAATTGCAAAATACTTCCATAACAACCACCTTCCAGCAGCTGTCTGAGAAAAGTGGGAGGCTAACTCTCCCACTAGACATGTGATGGAACTCAGTAGTGGACTGTTTTGAGCATTATATTAAGAACTGGCCTAATCTGATAACTGTGAACAAAACCATGGAAAAAAATAGGTGGCACTGTCACAGCCAAAGTTCTCAACATGGGCTTAAGAGAAATGTTGAACACATGCTGAGTACCCAAAGCCTATTTCTGTAGCCTTGAACAAAACACAGAGAAACAGCTGTTTTATTGCTGATGCTGTTGAAATTTGGAAGGAAATGAGTGAGATCCTAAAATGAGAAATATGCAATGACATATGAAATAAGTTAAATTATAAGTATTTTAAAAATGAATGGGACAAGCACTATCTTTCTTGCAAATATTCTCAATACTCGGTATTGGGGTGAAAACTTAATAATTTGTTAAAAACAATTTTAATAAAAACAATCTGATTTTAAAAAACTTGAATGTTTAACTACATTCAAAAATTCATATGCTTGTTTTGTTAAAAAATAGTATGCATTTGCTGTTGAAGAAAAAAATCCGGAATACATAATGTTGTGGTTTTAGTTAAATAAAACAATTAAAATGTCTGTCTGGTGATGTTCTCCTCCTAATACAGCATGGCAAGAAAATCCTCTAAATATTAATGATTAACTTGTTGAATTGGAGATAATTTACCTCCCAATGATTTCATAAATATCTGCTTCAATTACCTTTGGTAAATGAAATAACCAATCATTCATTTTCTGATATAACTGTAAAACTAATCTGAAAAGTTTTCAAAATAAATCACTTTAAAAATGTATAGTGTGTACCTTCCAAAAATGAAAACTACATCTATCTCTGTGTTGTGAAGAATATGTATTAAGGGTTATAACAACCAACAAGAATGCACTTTCATGTAGAAATCCATGATTAAATGATGGAGCATGCTTTCAAAAGTCTTAATACTCCAATGTGGAAACTACAGAACCCAAACCACCAAAAAAAGAAAATCAGCCTTCTGCTGGTGCCATCTGACTCAGGGGATGAAAATGAACATGTGTTGGTCTGCAATGGTTTGGATTGTTTTCATACAGAACCCATCATTAGCATGGACGCATGTCCTCTGGAACTGTGGTTGAAATGTGAAAGGACATATGAATCTTTAGTGCATCTAGCATGTAAATATCTTGCAACACCAGCTACAACAGTGCCATGCAAATGCCTGTTCTCATTTTCAGGTGACATTATAAATAAGAAGTGGGCAGCATTATCTCCTGTAAATGTAAACAAACTTGTTTCTCTTAATTGGCCTAGGAAGAAGTGTGACTGAGTGGATTTGTAGTTTCTAAAGTTTTACAAATAACTGCATTTAAAAGTAAAACAATGTAAGTTCAACTTTCTTTTAAGAGATTGCATTACTTGTATTAAGTGAATTGAAAAATACTATTTCTTTTATTTTTACAGTGCAAATATTTATAATAAAAAATAAATATAATTAGCATTGTACACTTTGCAGTCTGTTGTAACTGAAATAAATATGTGAAAATGTGGAAAACATCCACAAATTTCTATAAATAGTATTCTATTGTTTAATTGTGTGATTAATCTTTTTAATCACACAATTAATCACAATGAATTTTTGTAATCACCTGACATCCCTAATTGTAATGAACCTCCATGGTTCCACAAGCAATGGTCACTCCCTATATTACCAGGTCTGATTTGTATTTTTAATCAAGCTTTGACACACAGCATTTGAACTGGTAAAATCCTTAAAGGCTTATGGACTTGAACAAAAAATGCTATTTGGTACCTTAAGGTATTTTTTGTTCAGATTTTTCAACATATATCTATGGAAAAACTTAAACTGCTTGGCCAATAACAAAGGGAGCACCTGTCTATCCTGATTTCACTGTAAATGTGATGGATACATTGAAAACAAAACTGGATAAGGGGATTAGTTTCATGAAATCCAATTCCTTTGGTGGTGATAGGAAGTTTTGCCACAGAACATCTAAAATGCAAGTCAGGATGTAATGCAGATCAGATGTTGTTAGAAGAACATGCATTGGAATAGTAATGTTTTCAATAACAATGTAACAGATGTACCGGCTGCATTATATTGGAATTGGTTTCCTAGTGCATGAAATTTAAGACAATCTAATGGGGGTTAAAAAAAAAAAAAAAATCTTATGAACTGCTTAAGTTATATAGACTTTATTTTCTAGGTGTTTTTTAAAGTTACTCCAATCCAGAACACTGCCCACAATATTGCTGTGTTATGGAGCTGAATTTGGATGTGTAAACACAAAAAAACCCACACACACACACACTATGCAAGGTATGCCACATCCATAGCAACAACATTGGGAAAATTGTAACACATCCTGGCTAGAAAGGAGCAATTTTAATCCAAAACATGTCAATGATGAAAAACAGCAGAAAATAATTCTAGGGGTTCTAACACCCAAAGAAAAAAAGATATCGTCTCACACTCAACTATGCACATTAAGGAGATCTCAAGGATATTCAATAGGAAACCAAAAGTTGCAAAACTCAGTAAAAAAATATTTTACTTCTAATTGTAGATAATTGTATTAATCTCTTTGGCATCAGTTACTCTGTATTAAGGTTTGGCTTATGGAGGGCATATAAAATTTGGAAAAGAAATTGCCATTCATTTAGGAAAAAAAATCTGTTTTTTGGTATGCCCCTAACTTGACCTCCCCTGGCCCTCATGTGAACCACACGACTTGGTACAAGAAGTCACTCCCTCTTGAGAGTTGAAAAAAATAAGTAATCTGGACTAATTTGTATCATCTCATCTCTGTGTCAGCGCATGGTTAAGGCATCAGAAATGTTTATATGTTCTTGAAGAACAGTTAGGGAATTGAGTACCACACTGAAGAAATGATGAACGCATGTAATGTTGAAATCAGCACTGTTAAAAAAAAAAAAAAAAAAAAAACAACAAAAAAAACACAAACACAGACAGCTAATGCAACAGGAAATAGTTTTAAATTGACTAACACTCTCTTTCCTCTGTTCAGCCATTTCAAGAATGTGTAAGATTTTTATCCCATTCACCACTTTCTAAACTAGCTCAATGTGGGGTCTTATTTAATGGTAAACTTTTGACAATGTGTACATAAAACCAATGTTTTTGATAAGAAGTTTCTGTTACACAATTGGGAGCATGCCCTGTACATGATAATGCAGGAAATCATATTAGCAACTCACTTCATTAAAAAAAAAAAAAAAAAAACACCCCCCACAAACCACCTCCAGTAACTTTTGAAATCCTTCTTGTATCCAATTGCCTGCATTCTTCTCTCATTACTAAACATATTACTCTTGATCTTGCACACTGATTCAAAGTATGTCTTTTATATTTAAAATATCTACTCATAACACACCTTCTGAGACTCATCATCTTTTGTAATACCATCTAATCAGTAATATACTGGGGGAATTTTTCAGTGAGCTGCAACAGCTTTTTTACTTCACTCTGAAGAAGCACTAGTTCTACAAAAGTAATTTAGACATTCTAGTTAAATGGTGCATATAATTTAAATTTTATAACCAGAAGCACCTCTGTGAACAGCAGAAGCTCTGTCTACAGAAGCTTTCCCGCCAACATTGAGCTGTGCACGCAAGCACTTACGCCAGCATAACTTATGTTGCTCAAGGACGTGGTTTATTCACACCCGAGCGACACAAATTACGCTAAAAATAAGCTGTAGTGTAAACACAGCCTGAATGTCACGCTCAAAAGAAATCTCTCTTATCTTGAGGGAGCCAGAAAAGGGGGAAGTGACAGATTTTATTTGGGCCAAAGGTACAGAGAAGACTAAGATCTTCCAAAGCATTGTCACAAAGCCATGTGTGTTCCAAGATGGGCCCAAACAACTTAATCGTACAAGACAGGGCTCCCTCAATACTTAAAAGAATTCTCAAGTGTTTAAGGGGATGCTGTCAGAGGGGATGGTGCCTTGGACTCAGAGGAAGGTGAGAAGATTAATTGGTCAAACAGGGAGGGAGCAGGAGTGAAGAGATCTATCAGCTCCTGCTAATTGAAGGACAAGAGAGGACTCCAGTCCCTCAGTACAAACCACTAGAGAGGAGTTTTTGATGCGGTAAGAGTTAAACTACTCACTTCTAGTGGATTATAAGAGTGCAACTCCATTCCCCAACTGAAACTTTTTTTAAACTGTAAAAAAACTATTTTATCTAGTAGCTGAGATTCTGTGCCATATTTCCAATCAGATAATATTACAGATGAGTTAAATCCTTCTATAAACAGAAAGGCTGTCAGACTCAAGTGTAGCAACAAGCAAAGCAGTATAAATTGGTTTTAGTTAGTTCAGTCTTAAATGTGTTTGCTTTACTGTTAATAACAATTTGAACTAGGAAGGAACCTTTCACTTACACTTTAAATAGCCTAACAAGGGAAGCGCTTTGTATACAATCTTGTAGTGCAACCACACTGTTTTCATTACTAGGCAAATTAAAGTACATTTCCTTCCACAAGAGACAGATTCACTGTTCTAGTGATCCTTAGTTGAGAACACAAGACAAACTACCGATAGGTATTATAAACACTAGAAAAAAGGCACATTAATGATGGGGGGCAGATGAGAGGTCTAGTAACATGCAGTGACCTTCCTTCCTCCCATACTTTCTGTTGTTCATCAGAATGGTGCACATTAGGATGAGAAACAATTTGTCATATACTGAAGCAGAAAGTTTTAAAAGACAGCAATATCCTTCAAATTTGTCTACTGAAGTTGGAGACATGGCTCTTCATTGCTAAGGAAAATCTATTTCAAAACAGTACAATTGTTGTTCTGTAGCATCAAGAAGAACATTAACTCCTTAGCACAAGGACTGCATTTGTATTTGTTTGTACAGTGCTAATACAATATGATTCAATCCTCATTTATAGTGAGTACTTTATACATATTTATAACAAACAACCACAAGCTTCTAAGGATCATAGGAGGAAACCAGACTATCAAAAATACTTATTTCAGTTTTCACATCAACTGAATGTAGATGAATATGTAATCAGACAACTCTCAACATTGTAAAACTGATTCAATGTATTTATCTTTGGATGCTCAGTAGTATCCATATGCACACAGATAAAGTATCTTTTTAGAAAATGAACATCTGGATCCATATGAGCTTAGAATACAGAAGATAAAGAATTACACAAGACAGGCTGTAAACTCATTGAGCGGTAACAACTTAAATACATAATTACTGGAAAGGAACTGGCTCTCACACATCTGAAGTCATTTGCATAGTAAGTGTCTGTGCAAGGAGGACGGAAGTTACTGAGGACTGGGTTTGGCCTTTGATAACCTGGTGAGGAGGCAGGGAGATTCCTCCCTAGTAACCAGGGAATTTGGACTTCCCCCGAGGGAAACCCCACCCTGCTATGCCTAGTGCTTAGTTGGTTCACTGTTGAGCTAGCTGAGCCAGTCCAGAGGGGAAAGAACAGGGGTCTTTGAAGAGAAGTCTCCCCATATGGACTGGGGTTTATTTTGAGTGCTCCCTCACCCACAAACACAAAAGATGGGGGAGTGGGCCAGCCAGTTACCCCCCAAAACCCTGGGATATTAGGAAGTGAATCAAAGGTCCCCAGGCCACCCAATAGCAGACTCCAAGACACAGAGGTCTGTCCACTTGGGGCCTAAAAATAAAACCAAGTATGTGTCCAGTCTCCCCAAAAGGATGCTCTGAATGGACGTTGATGTACATTAAGCAGCGAGAACTGTCCATCATCATAGGCCAATGATGCAGAAAACCTTGCTTCCTGTCCTCTCAACCACCATGGGATGTTCAGCAGGTCCAATCTTGTTCTCAAAAATTGCATTGTGTACTAGTGTAATAAAAAGCTTTAGAACATCTAATGTTATTGCAGTATTCAAACCAGACAATATGGAGTAAGAAAGATGTGCCTGGGCAACACCACATATTGGCACAAGACACTCTTGAATCACACCAGCTTAGTCAAGGACAGCTGCTCAGAAAGATAAGCAGCAGCAATGAAAATAATTAAGAAATACAGTTCTATGGGATGTCTCTTATTTACTAGGTGATGAATTGAAGCATTCCAAGAAAGCCAAGAATGCTACTAAATCTTTTGGCCTTTACACTTACTTCTAATTTGAGGGGAAAAATTAATACATGAGCAATCTTCAAAATGTTCCATGATAACTAAAACAGAATGTAACTGTAATAGAACCCATGAAGAAAGTCCAGAATCTTAAAAACCTTAGCCAAGGTTAAGGAAGAAAGGAGAATAGTAAAATATGGACCCTGGACTTCAGAAAAGCAGACTTTGACTTCCTTAGGAATCTGATGGGCAGGATCATCTGGCAGGCAAATATGAGGGGGAAAGGAGTCCAGGCTATATTTTAAAGAAGTCTTACAGAGCAGTGTTTTCCCCAGAAACTGAAGTTAGGAAGCAGGAGTGTTCAAATTTACAGAGAGCGGCTAGGGCCGATGAGGGGCAAGACTATGAGGGTGAAGGTGGGCTGTATGGCACCAAAGTAAAAACTGAAAAATGTTTCATGACTATTTTATTAGATTTAACTCATGTTTTAAAATCATCACACAACTTAAAGTTGGCTACTCAAGCCTCCTATGAAGCACTACATCTACACCCTTCTTGGTTTCTTGTTATAATTTTGCACAGGTCTGTTAATGAACTTCTTGAATGCAATGCATTCATCTTTGATGGCTTCTCATGTATCCGGTACTTCCATTCCTTCAACTGATATGCTCATTAGTTCATTCACATGTTTAGGCAGAAGGTGACTTCTTTCAGAACACAAAATTCTATTCAATGATGAAAAAACACTCAACTGTAGCTGTTGTGACGGAGTAGCAAGAGATGAATTCCTACCTCTTTCGTCCAAGGAAACATAGCACAAAGATCAGTTCGAGCCACTAGTGATGATAAAAAAGAAGATGAAGTCAAATCTTCATTCATTCATCGTATGATATTCCACTCTGTGTTCAAATACTCTATTTTATCCTGGGCACGACAGCCCCATCGCTGGTAGCGTCTCACTCCACTCAACTGTCGGTGTTTTACAGAACAGGGATCCATAAAAGATATGTAAAAATTAATAGAATCTAGAAGTCACTGTTGTAGATTTTTAAGAATCAAGTCTGTGTACTTTTTCAGTTGTCTCAAAAAACACTTCTCGTCCTCTTCACTTAAGGAAGGATTCAATATAAATGCCTTCATTAGTCAACTTCTGGACTGAAATCTCTGCTTCTTCCAGTACTTTTTCAGTGGATAGCTCTGTGATGGATCCAAATGTAGCTTCTTGTGCCGGACAAAAATCTACTACTGTTGTAGCAGATGCCTGGATGGCATTGTTTAACGATTCAAGTGGTTTCAATAGTAGACTTCAAGAGAGAGAGACAATGGCAATAGTCTTCTCTGAACGTAGTAGCAAAAGTAATCCACCAGCCTCACTAATTAGAACCATCCCATCTTCGTAGATACTTTCCAAAGCAAGTCATAATGGCTGGAGTAATTTTAAAACAGCCAAGGATTGCTCATGGGAAAGCCAGAGGGTTTTCCAAGATTGGACTAATTTGAACTTCAGTCCCAGTGTATCTTCTACATTTTTCAAGATATTCAGACTTTTTGGACTGCAGAAAAAGGAACTAAGCTGAGGGAAAGGCAAAGGGCTGAGTCCAGGTTGAAGAGGGATCTCGTCCGCAAAGAGAAATAACTTGAACTTTAAAGTACAGAAACTCAGCTACCTATCTAAAACAACAAATAAGGTGAGAAAATTACATTTTGTAACTTGTTTGAGTGTATTAAGCTTAGTTTGCATTTTTGTTTTATTTGCTCAGTGATCTGTTTTGTACTGTTTGCTATCCCTTATAATCACTTAAATTTTTTTTTGTAGTTAATAAACTTATTTCTGGTTTATTTCAAAACTCCATTTATGCAATTCATATTTGGGGGGATGGCAAAAAGCTGTAAACATTTTCTACACATTGAGGAAGAAGGTGAAGTTTTATGAGCTTGCGCTGTGCAGATATTTCTATACAGCTCGAGACAATATTATTTTGGGTTTTATACCCCAAAGGAAATATACATGTGAGTGCTGGCCATTCTCCAAGCTAAGTCCTCCCACACACAGCTGATTTCAGTCTGTGTCTGCAGCTGCATATGTCGTTACCTCTGTGTGTGCTGGAGAAGGCTTGAGAGCCTAGCACAGCAAGAACAGGGTGAGGAAACACAGACTGGTGGAAAGGGCAGATTCAGTGAAACCCCAGCACATGAGGTGGCATCCTCAAAGGGGGGGGTTCAACCCGTCAGACACCCATTCTGTTCTAAAGGGGAGCTCATTATTGTCACAAATTTTCCAGCCTCAGTTTCCATAGCTATATTTCTAGTTTCCGTAGCAATAGTTTCAGGTGGTTGCCATGCTGAAATCTTGTCCACCTAATACCCTCTCAGATGGTCCTTAGGTATAACTTAGGGTTTAGTCTTGGGACTCCACTGTATACACCAATTCATTTATTTGGATCATTATTACACATGGCCCTTCCCAAAGTTTAACTACATTAAAGCTGTTACTCTTCTTTCCCCTAGGATTGTGGAATCGAACAAGGGACCCTCTTTTAAAAGTTTCCCCATATGACATTACATCATTGAGCCTTTTCATTTTATCAGCGGGTATCCTCAAATTTTCTCTAGAAAAGATGTGAACTTTTTTGGTTTTGGACTGTTGGGTTTCTATATAGTCCAAATGGCACAAATTCCATTGTTCCTTGTCAGGAACTCCCTACCAGACATTCACTGGGGTCCTTTCGTCATGCCCAAATGTAAGGAGTGCTGGGATACTCTCTTTGACAGCTGTTCTATAAGTAATCAAAAGAAAGGGGATATGCTAGTCCAAATCCCTTTTGTGCTGTTCTACAAAAGGTAGCCAGCTGAACCCTCCAGAATCCAGCTGAAACTTTCCACCATCTTATCAGATTGTGGGTGCGCTGGAGTGGTGAGAGTTTTGTGGTTCTTTAGAATCTCAGAAGCCTACTGAAACAAAGTTGCTCCCCTTGATCCATGTGTAACTCATACATGACACCAAATCTGGTGAAGAATTCATTCAGTAGAACCTGTTACAATCATAACGTCTTGGTTCCTTACTGGAAATTCAGGCCACTTTGCGAGGTAGACTATAGCTACCAACAAATATTGATTGCCAGAGTCCATCTCAGGCAAAGGCCAAAGCACATCAACAGCAGTGCACCCCTGTAAGGATAAGGCCTTTTCCTGTATCATATTGTAAGGACTGAGGCCTTTGTCTGCAGCCATATTAGGAGAGCAAAAACCAGGAAGTCACATCCCCACATTCCATCTAAATCATATTAAAACCATATAATTCTGGGCTGTTAAGAAGGTGATCCTGTTCTAGTAGTACTCATCATCATCAGATAAAGAAACAAACCTTAAGACGGTTAAAGAAAACTGTTCATGGCATCCTGTCTGGCAAGAAATCAATTATCAACAAGATGTGGTTGTGAAATCCTTAATCCTTTATTTCTCCATTTTTCTATTGTTCATTTATATGGCCTCCGTCTGGTTCTTTGATAGTTATGTAACAGACAAATTTTCTTAGGTGTAAGTCAATTAAGATGGTGGGGTATGATTGATTAAAGAATTGTTTTACAGTATGTTAGGATTGGTGAGTAATATTTTAGTAAAATGACTGGTTGAGATAGCTAAGCAGGACTCAATTTTACTATATAAACTCAAGTATCAGAGGGGTAGCCATGTCAGTCTGTATCCACAAAAAAGAAAACAAGAAGTCCAGTGGCACCTTAAAGACTAGAAGATTTATTTGGAAATAAGCTTTTGTGGGTAAAAAACCCACTTCTTCAGGCACATGGCATATGAACTGGAGTGCAAGGAGGAGACCTATGGAAAGAAAGGAACAATAACAAGGACAGAAATACCTGAAACAAGAAGAACTCACAAGATCAAAGCTGCTAAGAATCCTGGATGACCATGATGTGCACCAACCGGAATCCAGATGAAATTGTCTGGCCAAGAGGTAAAGTCTGCCTGCATCGGGAGGATTGGTGAACATAGCACTGTATGTTTAGCATTCGTATTCTGTTTGGTAATTGCTAATAAACAAAGGATAAGGATATTACTGTGTAAGGCTTTTTCGCTGGTAAAAAGTCCTGCAAACCCAGAGAAGAGTACACCCTGAGCCCTAATAATTGGGCAAGGGTGGGTATTTAAATTAACCAGATTATATCCTGGGAAAAGTTAAGTGCCTTTTGCCTGGAGCCCTAGGAACTGGAAAGGGTGGTGGTGCCTAAATTAGCAAGATTACAACTTGAGCCCATTAAAGGGTTAAGGTGGATGCTAGAGTGTGTGTAACAGAGAATTTTGTGCAGGTAACACCCCATTGGTGCCCCCCAAAGATACTGCTGTCTTAAACAAACCTCCTTTACAATGCAAGCATCATATTTTTCCCCCAATAGAATTTTTCTCTAATCTTGAACAAGGTTTTTACAACTTTAAAACTGCTGGACATTTTGAAATCATGACCATCAACAGACTTTTTCAATGAATCTGGTACAACCGATACCTGAACTCATCACTCACTGGTTTTTTTCCACATCTCCTACGAAAAGCTCTGAAGGAGGAAGATCTGACTGAGCAGCTGGCCACTGTGGAGGCAGAAAAAAACTGATGGGAATTTCAGGAGGTTGGACATTTCCCTAGTTCCAGTGACAGACAGGTCAGGGTCTGCTCCCAAGCTGCCCCTTGTAACAAATCTGTGAATCTTAGCATGAAGAAGAAACTTTTTTGGATGAGTCAAAAATACATAGCAACAGCTTTTCAGCCATTAATTAGAGAAGCAATGATGGTGGATTCTTAACAAAATGAGTTTTTCTCCAAATGTTTTTGTTAAATAGGAGCTAACAGAACAAACAAAAAATAAAGAGAGTTTTAAATAACGGAATAAAAATCATTTCTTTTAAGATTTAATTTCTTTGATCCTTATGTCACATAATCCTACTAGTTCTCAAGTTTTATATAGTCTTCCAGGATACTGTTACACCTTGAAGAATGAAGTTTGAAAGATAAATTTATTAAATTTAGTTCTGACCTTTGAGGAACTTCCGAAGTGCGGTAGAACTTGCCAGTGTAACAGGCACTCACTTCTCTCAGCCGCCTGAAAACACTTGATACTCAAGTGCCTTGACCTGTTTTTAAAGTAAGAACTCCCATTTCTATGCTTACATAATACTTCACACATCTGTGAACAAAAACAAATACATTTACTACATATATTACATTTTTCCATTAGCATTTCACATCCGCTGTACCATTCTCCTTTCTCCCTGGACTAAATCCAATAATCCTTCTCGTTTATCTGGACCAGAGCATAAGGAAGTGTCACAAGACCATAATTAACAACTTCTCCCCCCTAAACAAAAGAAGGCAACAAAAGACTCAGTAATGAAGATTTAGTGCCTCAGTGAAAAGCTCTGATTTTACAAGATTCACCATAAACAAAGTCCTTTATTCAGTATCAGTCTTGGCATTTTTGTCTCTCTCACATACAGACACTCTCTGCAATGTGTTGCAGACTACTGAGAATGAAAGAGGATAACTGGTGACACAGCAGGAAAAAAAAAGTGAAAAAAGCATTTCTGAACCCAATTCTGCACCTAAAGTAGTGAAAGGGATTTCTGCTATTGATACCAGTGTGGACAAGGGTGATATTGTATACTTAGATTTTCAGAAAGCCTTTGACAAGATCCCTCACCTCATATAAAATTATGAGTGGTATGAAGAAAGTGAATAAGAAAAAGTTATTTACTTGCTCCCATAATATAAGAACTAGGGGCCACCAAAAGAAATTAATGGGCAGCTAGTTAAAAACAAATAAAAGGAAGTTCTTCACACAGTGCACAGTCAATTTGTGGAACTCCTTGCCTGAAGAGGATGTGAGGGCTAGGACTATAACAGGGTTTAAAAGAGAACTAGATAAATTAATGGAGGTTAAGTCCATTAATGGCTATTAGCCAGGATGGGTAAGGAATGGTTTCCCTAGCCTCTGTTTGTCAGATGATAGAGATGGATGGCAGGAGAGAGATCACTTGATCCTTATCTGTTAGGTTCACTCCCTCTGGGGCACCTGGCATTGGCCACAGTTGGCAGACAGGATACTGGGCTGGATGGACCTTTGGTCTGACCCAGTATGGCCATTCTTATGTTTCTTAAGAATGTTAAAAGTTTCCTGTATCGTTTATTTGAAGGGTTTTAGTATCTTGGAGCAGGAACTTGAACTTTGGCAAAGGGATACTGGCAGAGATTAGAGTAGCATCTTTAGCTGCCCCACAAAAATCCCCTTAGTTTTGGCCAAGTTATCTCTTTCTTACGATCTCCATTTGAACATGCTCTGTAGAACTTTTTAGAGGCTTGCTGCTAAAAGCTCTGAAACATTCCATTTGCATTGAGCGTGCTCCAAGCCCCACAGTCCTTAAGTTCCAGGTGAGAGAAAGTAGCAACATAGGCCAGCTCTTCACCGGATTAATGTTAATAAGTCTATACACTTTGCCACCTTTTGTTATGGAATGAGGCTTTATACTTCTACCTTAGAAGTCAGGCAAATATATATTTTTCCCCATTTTATAGATGGGGTAACTGAGAGGCTGCAAAATGTCACCTCAGGCAAAGCTGCAAATTAGAGCCCTCTCTCTAAAGTGAGAGATCCAAGTCTTGGCTACATCTACACTGCCTTTCAGAATGAAAGTGCTAAACTTATGAGCTTAGCTATGCTGCATGTAACTACTAGACTCTATTCTCCTCCAGAGTCCAGAAAGGAACCCAAGAATTCGACTCTGGACTGAATACAAGTTGAATAAGATTGGTCCCAGGACTGACCCTTGGGGAACACCACTAGTTATCCATTTCCATTCTGAAAATTTACCATTTATTCTTACCCTTTGTTCCCTTTTAACCAGTTCTCAAACCATAAAATCTTCCCTCTTATGCCATGACAACTTAATTTACATAAGAGCCTTTGGTGAGGCACCTTGTCAAAGGCTTTCTGGAAATCTAAGTACACTATGTCCACTGGATCCCCCTTGTCCACGTGTTTGTTGACCCCTTCAAAAAACTCTAATAGATTAGTAAGACATGATTTCCCTTTATAGAAACTATGTTGACTTTTGCCCAACAATTTATGTTTTTCTATGTGTCTGACAAATTTATTCTTTACTATTGTTTCAATTAATTTGCTTAGTACTGACATTAAACCTACCTGTCTATAATTGCTGGGATCACCTCTAGAGCTCTTTTTAAATATTGGCACTACATTAGTTATCTTCCAGTCATTGGATACAGAAGGTGATTTAAAAGGACAAGTTACAAACCATAGTTAATAGTTCTACAATTTCACATTTGAGTTCTTTCAGAACTCTTGGGTGCACGCCATCTGGTCCCATTGACTTGTAACTGTTAAGTTTATCAATTAATTCCAAAACCTCCTCTAGTGACGCTTCAATCTGTGATAATTTCTTAGATTTGTCACCCACAAAGGACAGCTCAGGTTTTGGAAGATTAACCAAACTACCTATGTGTTCACCAGCCTTCATTCTCTGAGATAGTTTCAATCAAAAGTGGCTGGGCTTTCAAAAAATATTAGCCTAAGGCAGAAAGCAAATATGGGAAATTTCAGCCCAAACTGTTAAAGTTTGGCAAAGTTATTAACAACTGAAAATAGAGGCTTATAATGAAAAAAGTGTTAGGCAACCTCAACTGCAGGTGTTGCTGCTATATCCACCTATAGTACTCTCTTCAAGCCTCCTCTTTCAGCCATAGACAGGCATAAATGAAGTGAGTAAATGAGAGACCATGCATGTCACATTGCTTTTCTTTAACTCTTAAACTTTTATCCAACTCCCTTTCCTGCAGGGCTCAAAGTTCAGTTAATTTCAGCTTACCTCTTTGGCTCGTTTCACCTCCATTTAACAAACCTTCCCTAAAGTAGGCAAGAGGGCTTATTGACACAGCTGTTCACATGTTCATGGGATTGCATAACAGTTATGTCCTCAAGTGAGCAGATTCTTCATCCTTCTCAAAAATACTTAAAATCCACTACATATAATGGCTTTCCCAAAGCAGTTTTCAATAGATTTGAGATCTGGGCAGAAACACACACGCCTTGTTGAGCCAGTTGTTGTGAAACCTATTGAAACCACTTAAACACAGTGGGTAATGCAAAAATCTCTACTTTTAGCAAAGTAGGGGGAACAGCTAAAATAAATGGATTTGCAACTTTAGTTCTCACACAATTAAAGAAAAGATTGCAAGGAGTGTCATATATCAAAGTCATTTTTTTACTTCCTCTAAAATTTGGAATTAAAATCTCTGCTAGTGCATCTCTTTCTCTCTAGCTATGCATTTATACTGCACTCATCTGCACATTTGCAGAAGTCTATATACATGCACATCAAGCAAACATCTAATTATATGATTTGTGTGCATGTACATGCACTATTAAACACATTATCTTGATATAGAAAATATTTTATAGTCAGATGATATGATTATTTTTTTCTTTTCTTCATAAATCAAGCCAGCTATTTTAATGCCTTTTTACATTCAAAATGCCCATTGGGTTCTATGAAGACATGTACTAACACATGAGCTAGATCTGCTAGGCAAATTTCTGTTCTGTTTAGGAAAGTTTAGGGCTGGGATGAGATGGATTACTCAACACTGTCCTACAAATTTAGTTCATTACAAGATTTTTGCTTCATCAAGATGTACTAGAATGATTACATTATATAGGTAACATTTATTGATTCCGAAAGTATGCCCTAACGAGCCCAGAACAGAGATTTCACAGTATATGCAATGCACACTTATTTCAGAAGTGAATCTTGATGCATGAGTGAATAACCTTGCTAACAAATTTTTTTTTTAATAATTGTATCTACTAAAGGCCTTCGGCTGCATTGATCTGCCCCACATTGTGTTCGCTCTTGTATCTTTCAAATGGAATTAGTGGAGCTTAAATCATTTGCAACAGTCTTTTCAAACTCCATACCTTTCAAATGCCTTGGATCCCAGGCATTACGGGAGATTCCTAACCACACTCAAGACACTTTGTGATATTACTGACCTGTTTTTTGATCTCTCAGCAAACATTTTAAATATCCTCAGCACAACTATAAGGGAACAATGTATCATTACACTGTTAAAAGAACCTGACTGTTTCTGCATTGCAGTGAACAATTAAAGGTCTTACAGGGCTTACTTTGGACAACCGAGTTTCAGGGAGTTTAAAAAACAAAACAAAAAAATCAGCTTTAAATGTAAACCACAAAACCTAAATGAAAACTCAATTAAGCACAGATTTTTGGGCTGAAAAATTACACTTCGTACTTACATGGCGCTCCACAGCTCTCAAAGTTCTTTATACAAGTTGGTATTATCATCCCCAACAGATGAGAAAACTAGAGAGAGATTAAGTGACTTGCCTTGTGACTGGTCACAAAGAAAGTTCGTAGTACGGCCTGAAACACAAACCAAATCTCAGCTCCCAGTTCCATGTTCTAACTACTGCCCCCAGCACTCAGCAAGACAGAGGGCATTCAACATTTTTAACTTTAATTCTTAAAATATTATTATTTCTCCTCCACACTGTGTAATTCTCTAGTATAGCTTGATTTGCTATATGGAGGTCTTAGTACGAGAAGACTTCAAAGTGATGAAAATTAAGTTTTAACTTCTTAAACTTCCTTTTCTGCAGAACTCCCCAGTTTAGGGAGCATTAAGTGCCTAAGTCAGTGCTGAATTCATTTTTCATCTTGGTTTTGTAGTTCACCTTTAAGAGATCATACTGGGATAAAACATACATGGTCTTAACCTATGACCAACAACTATTTTGAAAGCTAGGGTGACAGATGTCCCGATTTTTGGAGGTTTTTCTTACATATTACCTCCAACCCATGTCCTGATTTTTCACACTTGCTATCTGGTCATCCTATTGAAAGCTCAATTTCTACACATGCAAAAATCAATTTAACTGACTTGCCCTCCTGCAAATAGCTCTATGACTCTCTGATGAGAAACTAAATTCCCCCGTTCCTTTTATCTTTTTGACACTGCAGTAACTCCCCACTTAACGTCCTCTCACTTAATGTTGTTTCGATGTTACGTTCCTGCTCCAATACAGAATGTGCTCATTTAAAGTTGTGCAATGCTCCGCTATAATGTCGTTTCGCCACCTGCTTTGTCCATGGCTGGCAGCCCCCCCCCCCCCCCCCCCGCCCCCCCCCCCCCCCCCCCCCCGCAGATCCCATGGATTAGCACCTTCACCCTGCTCCCCCACCTCCTGCCTGCGTCAATCACCTGTCTTGTGGCATTCAGGCAGGAAGAGCAGGGGTAAGGCGCTGATCCGTGGGGGGGAGGCACTGGGGCGGGTGTAGGGGAGCTGATAGGGGGGCTGCTAGCCTGTTTAATACCTGTATTAAATTACTTGTTTAAAATTGTTTAAATACTGTAATACCTTTTGTCTGGGGGGGGGGGGAAAAAAACAATTCCTGGAGCCTAACCTGCCCTATTTCCATTAATTCTTATGGGGAAATTGGATTCGCTTAACATTGCTTCGCTTAAAGTCACATTTTTCAGGAATTTAACTACAAGGTTAAGTGAGGAGTTATTGTATTTATTAAACCAATCTTTCCCCCATTAAGAGCGGCCATCTGTGGACCTAATATTTGCAGTTTTCTAAGGCTGCACATCAATGAAGCCCACATATTTTGCCTAATGGAACTCTGCTTAGTTCAAAAAACAACACACACAGACACAGACACACACAAACCCTCATGTTAACAGCCAGAAACCTTCAGACAGGCACTTGAATACATTTCAGAATAATTACTTGTGATCTACAACATATTCAAAAGCTCCCTCCAGACAAACAGGTTATGGATTAAAAGCCGTCAGCAGACATCCAAAATTAATTTACAGTGGATCACTCTGTATGAACTTGTGATTACTTGACCACGCACATACATGTCAGACTCACTACCTGAGGTGGCTGTTGATATATAAATCGTAGAATTCAGAGGTGGAAAAAAAAAAAAAAAAGATTAAATCATCTAGTCTATTCTTCTGACAATGCTGGATATACTCCTCAGACAGACACACAGCAAATTTAAGAGTTTTGGATTGGAAATCTGAACTACCCCAGATTTAGGAATAGGTGGCAAACTTAATTTGTAATGGGACAGTAAAACCCCAGTATGATGCTTTTTTAAAAAAAAAGATTATAAAAACAAAGACTATTTTAAAACAAGATTAAGTGTGCCAAAAAACTAATTTTAACATGAATGGCACACATCCTGCTTCTGATCCTAAGCAATCATCTGATTATTGTATGCAAAAGCTAGCAGATTCACAATTAAGAGTGAAAGCGACAGAGTCCTGTGGCACCTTATAGACTAACCGATGTATTAGAGCATGAGCTATGGGTGAATACTCACTTCGTCGGATGCATGCAAAGCTCTCTGTCGCTTTTGCAGATCCAGACTAACATAGCTACCCCTTTGATAATTAAGTGAGAAATTCACGGTATTTCTTTCAATCTCTGTGTAAGTGAGTTTTGCATATACTCGTCTACTTCCTTAATTCGTCCTGGTGCCTTTAGAAACTGAAGGGGGAAAATTCACTAAATGGTAAATTTTGTTTTCTTTTCCCCACCTCCTTGGTCCATTGTAAATAATGTTACAATCTCTCATAGTGATAGGGCCTAGATACAGCTCTGATAGATACACCTTAAACACCAGGTGCTCAGCATGCATCATGTGACAATGCTGTCAGCTGAACAAATAAATAAAAGTTAAGTAGGTGTTACAAAAGGTCATATCTTACCTCAGATGAGTTATAATGAGTGTTGCTTAGGGGTTACCTGCAGAGATCCAAAGAAAATATACTGCTGGACTTAGCATGCTTTTTTTGTAGAATTCACATTAGTAACAGAAGTTATCTGCTATACTGTAATATGACACTGAATCAGGTAAAATGAAAATCCTCTGTGCCAACAGGAACTTAGCATAAATAAAACATCACCACTAATGGGCAAGTCATTTTAGGAGATAATGGCGAAATTTTATTCTCAGAAACTGAGAGATTCTTTTCCAAACTGTTATCCCAGAAAAGCAGTGGTCTCACATCAGGCCTGGTTTGAGAATATGTATGTCCTAATACGGGGTGGGGAAACTACAGCCCGCAGGACTGTCCTGCCCAGCCCGAGTTCCCAGCCAGGGAGGCTGCCCGCAGCCCCTCCCCGCCTTCCCTTCTATCCCGAAGCCACACTGGCAACGCTCTCCGGGGCAGGGCAGCGCATCTAGCTCCGGCCAGGCTGCTGCTCTGAGCAGCATGGTAAGGGGGCACGAAGCAGGGAGGTTGGATAAGGGACAGGGAGTACCGGGAGACAGTCAGGGGACAGAGAGCGGTTGGATAGGACGGAGGTTCAGTGGGGGGCAGTCACAGGGACATGGGGAGGATAGGGTATGGGAGTTCCGGGAACGGGGGGGTGGGGGGAGGGTTGGGAGGGGTTGGGAATTCCGAGGTGGGCATTTGGGGGTGGGAAGTGGGTGGAGGTCAGATAGAGGGTGGGGCCAGGCTGTTTAGGGAGGCACAGCCTTCCCTACCCAGCCCCTATACAATTTCGTAACCCCGATGTGGCTCTCAGGCCGAAAAGTTTGCCCACCCTTGTCCTAACAACAACATACACAGGGCCCCATGCCAAGACACACATGAAAGTGGAAACTCAACAAATTTATACTCATGAATTTTCCTTCTAATTCTTCCATGGTGTGAGGAGAGTGTTGTGGAAGTGGCAAGAAATTCAGTGCCCAACACCTGCAGTTCTGAGGGATCTCCAAAGCCAAAGGGTATTTGTGTTGGTTCCCATGCCTCACATTGCCACCCAACTCCTTCATCATCCCTTGAATATACTTTGGGGCTCCAATAGAATCCAAGCTGCCAAGGTCTCCATAGACGGTCAATACCCTGAAACCCCCCGCCTTGGGGACTGAAGTCCCCTCCAGCGCACAGGATGAATCTGTGTCAAATTTGCTGATCAAGTGTAACATAACATGATGCTTCGCCACACACAATGGTTTGGTCCTGTTACCTACTTCATTTTAACCCTGAGAGTCCATATCCATGGACTTCACTGCAGACCTGTCAGTTCCCAGGATCACACAGCCAGACTAGGAATCATAGATTTCCTATCTAGGATGTTCCACTTTGAAGAGCAAATGGACTTTTCATCGGGCACAATCACATTTTCAAGATCCACAGATTACCCTCCAACATCACGTCTAATTGTGGACAACTAACATTAGTCTCTGTTGTATTAATTTAGGTTGAATATATAGGCTAAAGGTGTTGACATAATCCAGTCACTGTCCAACAAGAGTGTTCAATGAGGTAATTGACTTGATATACAAAAGAAGTCAGCCAGCTTAGCACATGGCAAACACCCCACTAAAAAATCTTTTAAAACTTTTTATTAAAGTATACAGAAAGGGGAAAACAGAAGATTTGAAACTTAAAGTAATAATTAAGGCTTTAATTATAAACAGCATCCCTTGTTCTCTTTGCCACCCTTATGTCTACACTCCTGCTGTCACCCTAGGGCTGACCACCGGAGCCCTGCTGCCACCTCCCAGTGAGGGACTGAGGGACTTTAGCCTGCAACCTCCACAAAATATCACCTTGAACCACAGGACAGTCAGAATGGGCAAGTCAAATTTCGGAGCAATATTTGTGTTTTTATTAAATTATCACTAGAATGACTGAGTCCTACTTTTACCCTTTGCAGAAGTCACTTGTAACAATCTTGATCACAAATCCACCTGCTAGAGCCCCTTCTTTTCCAACGATGGCTTTCACCCCAATTTAACTCATCCCTACAGCTGACTTCCTATATCCCCACAGCCTTCAACCTGCTTCAAACACCTCCACAACATCCACAAGGAACTGAAACCCCAATTGGATGCTGCTAAAAGGACTATATGCACTTTGCCAACTGCCATTGTCAAGTCAACCCTCCAGTTACTGTGGGAGATAAGGTACGGCTCTTCACACGACACCTGTTTACTTTCCATCCCTCCCACAAAATGTACTAGTACTGTGGCCCCATTCTGGTCTTTCAGCAAACCTGGTGGCCTTCTGTCTCCAGCTGCCCCTTCCATGTTTCATGTGTCCCATTTGAAGAAATGCACCCAACTCCCTCCCCAGATGAATATAGCCTCCTCCTTTCCCTCTGGTCATGTTGCAGGGACAAGAGAATCACCTTGTTTCCAAGATCTTTCAGGGAAAGCTCATATACCTCAAATTGTAGTGTGCCAGGGCACTCTTTAGCAAAAAAAGAATCTGTCCCCCCACCAAAGCAGTCTACTTGAAACGTACAATAATTCTTCCATAGAAATGTAGAAAGGCAAAAAATGTTTCAAGACCTTACATTCTTAACTCTCACAAGAACTAGGGAAATAGGTAGAGCAGCATATGTGCCTTTGATCAAGGAGAACCCATGCTGTAGATATTTGTGTATGACCACCATCGATGATCGTCTATGCTAGACCACGATCGTCTATGCTAGACCACGATCGATGATCGTCTATGCTAGACGATCACTTTGTCTCCAAGGCAGGCCAGATCTATGCAACTTATTACTTGAAGAACAGACATTTTCAGTGAGCATGAATACATTTTCCTATTCTTCTTAGTGTTAAATTCCACAGATCCATTACAATGGAATTTTCATAGCACTATGTCCAGGCTAGAAAGCAGGGCCATCCTTTAAATGTGGACATCCAAAACAAGCTACACTATACGAATGTCTCCTCCATCTTCCCCAGCACCAAGGCTTTTCTATGGTGCCCATCACTACAGCAGCTGACTGCCTCACAAATACTATGTTCACAAAACTCCTGTTAGTGAGGTAGTATTTTTATCCCATTTTACAGAAGAACCGAGGCACAGAAAAATTGTCAAGAGTATCTGCTAATTTTGGGTGCCCAATTTTAGATGCCTATGACTTGAGCACTCAGAGCACTTAGTAGTGTATAGCTTTGTGTGTTTAAAGTATGGCTCCCAATGATTTCAGCTGCACATGGAAGCACTGCACACTTCAGTAAATCAGACTTCAGGACCTCAAGCTGTGCTTCCCAGAAAGCAACGAGAAAGTTAGAGGCCACCTATGAAAGTTTAGTTTAACTTAACTAGCATCCCAGAGGAACTCAGTGGCAGGGATACAATCCACTTCTCCAAAGCACCGTTCTATGCCTAACTACAAAAGCATCCTTCCTCTTGCTACAAACCACTGCCTCATTCGTTTTACCCCTTCCAGTTTCCGCAACAAATGAGGCTGCAATCTTACAAACTTAATTCTGGCACATCTTTACCTCTGAATGCTTCACTTTGCAACTTTAACGTTCCCTTAGTTGATTTGGATGCAATAATTAGATAGACTGGAAGGAGACAAGAAAAGAAAAGGAGGAGGCTGGAAAAGAGTTTGTTACAGTAATCAAGTGAGAGATTAAGGGTATGGTTACATTTACAAGATTATAGCGCTATTGGTTATAGCGGTCCCCTTATACAGTAATAGGTATAGCGCTATTGTATGTCCACACTCAGACACGCCAGCGGTATTGCATGGCCACATTTGGGGCATTTAATGCGGCATTAAGAGCAGCGCATTAGGGAAGGTATCCCAGCATTCAGCTGGGTACAACGTGCTTTTTAAAGGAGGGGGGTGAGGGGGGACACGTTGTGTGTATGTGGAGGGAGAGAGACAATGGTTTGTCCGTTCTTCTGAAAGCCTGTCAGCGAGCCTCCGTTCACAGAAGGCTTTGTTTTCACACAGGCTCCCTCCTTAAACATTTGCATTGCTTATCTGCCGAGTTAAGAGAGAAACTCTGAAGAGGTATTTCCGCATTCCTCCAGCCGAGTTCAAAACAAAGGGAAGAGATGTCAATTGCCTTAAATGGCTCTAGGCATCTCAAGAGATCACTTGTAGCGCAGTGGGTGTCCACATTCTTGCTGTAGCGCTACAGCAGCTGTGCTACAGCCCTTATTCCCCATGCGGAGGTGGATTAATAATAGCGCTATAACTCCACGGTTATAGCGCTCTACGTGCCTTGCCAGTGTGGATGGGGAGGAGGTTATAGCGCTCGTGGGGGCTTTATAGCGCTATAAAGTGCCAGTGTAACCAAGCCCCAAGATAAAGGAAGGTGTCTTTGTTGGTCCTCAGATTCGTGAACTTCTTCGAGATGATGCATTTGACCATGCACTACGTGGCAAGGAAAAGACGGCATGGAAAGCCTTCCAGTCAGTCAGTGGCAATACATTTTCTCGGAAACAACGAGGCAGACAACTACAGGTTGTTGGTGGAAAACCTCCTCAAGGCATACAAAAGCCTTGGTTGCAACATGTCACTAAAGATACATTTTTTGCACTCTCATCTAGATTTTGTCCCACCGAACTGCGGAGCAGTGAGCGATGAGCACGGCGAGCGATTTCACCAGGACATTGCAACAACGGAGAAACGCTATCAGGGCAAATGGAGCCCATCAATGCTTGCAGACTATTGCTGGACAGTGACAAGAGACGCTCTGTTTAATGAATACAAGAGACAAGCCAAGAAGCGCCGAGTAGACACTGAATAGGACTAAACTAAGTACATAATAGTTTTTTGCCTTTTGTTTCATAATACATTTCATTTATATAACCCTTTTGCTGACTTTTAAAGTGTTACATAAACAGGACAGGTGAAATATTATCATGTAAAGCAACCATAAACACATAGAGACCTAGGTTTACAGTTTATGATTAAAACTCTATCTACACAATATACATAGACATAAAATTTAAAAACGTAAATATCTTAGAAACAGGAGCCAGTTTTAATTGTCATATTTGAATTCAGCACATCAAAATACATAATAAATATCACATTTTATCTCTGAAGCAGACGACTTCTAAAAAATTGTAAACCAGTGTTATTAGGAACAGCAACAACAACAACAAAAATCAACTCCCAAATTTCAAATGGCTTAAAGCATTCATCTCTAACTCCAAATGTTAAATCCACCATGATGCAATTCAGCAACCAACAAAAAAAAAGATGGTGGTACCACTACCACTTTCACAAAACCCAGATGGTTGAAGTAACTTGTGCAAGGGCAATAGTAAGTCAGTGACAGTTGGAAACAGAATTTGTCTCCTGGTATTATCATGATTAGAAACACTTTGAAGAACTATAAAAACAACATCAGGAACAATGACATTTTCTAAGCAGAGGTCCATTAGTTTAAGGCACAAAATTAATCTATATTTGTGTTCTATCCCACCGTGCTGGACACCAATAATTAGGAAACACCAGTTTTATATGAACAACACTTTTTACTATATTACATAAAATTATAAAGCTAGAGCCAAAATTCATGGTCATGCATATTTTCACTGCACAGTACCTAAATTCATTATATATGAACCTGAATAAAAGTCCTAAGTCATTCTTTCGATTACTGTGAGATTGATAGCAACTGGTTCATATAAAGAATTATATGGATTTCAACAGGCAGAAAGTGAAGTACTTCTTTTCATACTAAGTAAGATAAACTGATCTAATTTCAATAAAATATCCAGATTTAATTCCTGTAGGAAACAAAGTTATTAGTTGCTTTAAACAAGTTTTATTTTGTTAACTTGGTGGCTGAAAAAGTATATTTCCCTCAAAGTATTAATTTTAGGGAAGCAAACCAAACTTCAAGTAAGTATTTTACTATAATGTGCAAACCATCTTAGATGTCAAGGGTTTTCACTATTATTCATTTCTGTCTCAGCCACTCCTTAAAATATTAAGCCTTTAAACACTAAAGAAGTGAAAACAAAGACTTCAGTGAACAAACATTTTATTCTGTATTATTAACGCCTAATAGATTAGGAAGATTAAAAACATTTTGAAGAATTAAACAGATTTCAGCAGTAAAAGTAGTTGTTTCAGAATTTCTGTTCCGTTTCATGTCATAACACATCCTTGGCTTTAAAGTTTTAGCTTTAGTTTCACTGAATCCAAACACGAGAGGCACAGGACTAATTTTAATTCCAGGTGAATTTCAGCAAATTCTAGCTTGCAATGTAAGTTAGCTTCACATATAACATATGCATGTCAGTCCTATTTTATTTATTTCACCTTGGCACTAAAGCAGTAGAGGTGTTCAGTAGATAACCCCAGGCAGCTGAGTATGATATACATTTTTTGTAATTATTCAAATAGTTCTACACACAGCTTACACAGTATATCTTGTATGAACATATCCACACTATCTAGAACTTGGTTGTAAAATGTCTTCAAATACCTCTTGGAGCCAGAGAACATGTATATTTTTGCCTCCTTTAAGGAGAGTTGGCTCACACCTGTGCTTAATCAGCTACCTCGCAGATGATGCCAGTGACATGTTAGATATATTGAACTTGTGTTTAGAAAAAGATAAAACTGAAGCCCTGAAGAAGGACTTGAATCCTGTGGAGAATGTTCTTTGGTGCACATAGTGTACAGCTAGTCCATCAGCATACGCCTACTTTGCTATTGCCCACCCCCTTCCAGCTGCAATTACATTTCTTCTCTTCAGGGCTGGGTGATTTTGGACAAGCCACATATATGCTCCCCCCTGGTAAATATAAAGAACTAAAATTACTTATTTCCATTTTTATTTGCTCAGAGGAATTACAACCCGTTTATCCTTTCAAAGGAAATATCTCTAGGCCCATTCCACAAGTGAAATAAGGCATCTCATTTGTAGTTTTAAATAAAGTATTGCCTCTGGTTAGACATTAATCTGATATACCTCTAAGGAAAGATATAGGCTTTAAGATAGGCTCTCTGGAAGTTCATCTGAAGTCCTCACTGTTGATGAAAAAATAAGAGATTGAAGAACTGAACAGAAGGGAAATAAATAAAAATGTAGCACTCACTTATTTTGCATTCAAGTATTTCAAAGTGGTTCAATTAAGTGTCAACATCCCTGACTGTGACGGTGCTGTTCCTGGTGTGACCCACTGAGAGTGTCAGATCAGGACAAATTGCTTCACACGGGGCAATTACAGCCCAAAGCTGGGGTTTCCCCACCCTAAAGGTTTACCAAACCAGCCACACAGAAAAGACTTGTGGCTAGCCAGTGGGGCAAAACCAAAGTCACACAAGCAATTCCCTTGGACACTCCAGCTTCCCAGTATCACCACCAGCAGCCACCTGTCCTGGGGACTAATGGTTGTAAAAACCAATACCCCAATAAAAGAAAACAGTTCTTCCCAATTCCAAAGAATCAGGCCCCAGACCAAGGTCAATATACAAATCGGCTCTTACCCACAAATCACACTGTAGCCAATCCTTTAGAATCTAAAATCTAAAGGTTTATTATACAAGGAAAAAGATATAGGTGAGGGTTAGGAATGGTTAAAGGAAATCGAATACATGCAGTAATGGCTTGCATCAGTTATAGAATAACTGCAGGTTCAAATCAGAGTCTCTGGAATACATTCCCAGGAGGAATGGGTCATCAATCCTTTGGCCAGACTGCCCCTTTGCAGCAAAGTCCCATCCAGAAGTAGGAGCCAGGCTGGAGACTGGAGATTAAAAGACAAAATGGAGATCTTTCTCCCAGGTTTATATAGACTTCCTCTTGTGGGTGGAGACCGCCTCCTTCTTGCTAATCAGAGTCCAGTTACATGACTCTTCAAGATTCAGCACCTGAGCAGCCAGGCCACATTCCTGGGGAAGCTCGGGTGTGGACAGGCACCTACAAAGTTCATTGTTAGCTTGATTGGAACTTGATGGGCCATCAGGAAAGCCAGGCAGAGCTAACAGTAACTTTGTCTGGGATTTCACCCAAAAGCAAGCACAAGTTTGAAATACAGACACCATACAGCCAATCTTCATAACTTTAGCTACAAACAAGATACACACACACAGATAGCATAATCATAATCAGTAGACCATAACCTGGTCATAGACACCTTATATGACCCCCTTTACCTAAGATTTGGTGCCCCTACAGGACCTTACTTGCACCAATGACCTATATGATTCCAGATAATTTCAGTAATGTGACACCCTACCAAAAAAAATAAAAAATTCAATAGACATTACTGTTTCTGTTGTACTGAGTTAGGCTATGTCCACACACCAGCCTGTATCAGCAACACTTATGTTGCTCAGGGGTGTAAATATTCCATCCCTGAGCAACATAAGTTACACTAATATAAGTGCTTGTATTCACAGTGCTGTGAGTGGGAGAACTTCTCTCCCTGAGATAGCTACTGCCACTCATTTAGGTGGTCATCTCCCATTAGCACAGAGCAGCTACACAAGTGATCTTACAGCAGCACAGTTGCACCAGTACAGGTTTGCCACTGTAAATTTGCTACGGTAAACGTGGCCAAACCTTCAATTTGGCATATTAGCTTCAGACAGTCACTGTGGCCTGTGTATAATCTGAAGGATTGAAGGGCTTGGCTAAACTGGCACTTTATACCACAATAAAATCTCCCAGAGCACTCTACCTTACTCCCCGTCCACATTGGCAAGGCATGTAGGGCACTCTGACTCCCTGGCTGGAGCGCTCCTGGTACTCCACCTCCCTGAGAGGATTAACAGCTGTTGCGTTTTGGGTGAGACACTTCAGGGTCAGTGTGGCCGAGGAGTTACATTACTGCGCTCTGATTGACCTCTGGAAACGCCCCATAATCCCCTTAAGTCAAGTGGCCTCTCTTCCCTTTGTTTTGAACTCGGCTGCAGGAATGCAGAAGTGCCTTTTCAGAGCTCCATGCAAAGTAAACAAAGCAAAGGTTTACTGAGTGAGTGAGAGAGGTAGGGGGGAGTACGGGGGACTGAACTTACAAGATAGCATGCTCACACACACTCGGCCCTCCAAAAACCCACTCTCTCCCCCGCCACATACACACACTTCACCCTACCCCCTCACTTGAAAAGCACGTTGCAGCCACTTGAATGCTGGGATAGCTGCCCATAATGCATCGCTCCCAATGCCGCTGCAAATGCGGCCACACCAATGCACTTGCAGCTGTCAGCGTGGACAGACTGGAGTGTTTTCCCTAGTGCGCTCTCTGAAGGCTGGTTTAACTCAAAGTGCTCTACAGCTGCAAGTGTAGCCAAGCCCTAAGCTATTTTCATACACAGAAGTATCTAGCAAAGCTTTGTTTGTTTTCAGGACAACCATAACTGGTCTTATGTAGTATTGTTTTAGCAGCATCAATGCCAGGTTTTTCGGCAAGATGGGTGAGATAACATATTTTATTGGACCAACTTCTGCTGGTGAGAGAGTCAAGCTTACACATAGACCTTCAGGTCTGGGAAATGTAGTGTCACAGATAAATAGATTGTTTAACATATGTAGTTTACTCTGAACGGTCCTTCAAAGTATGTGTGGGGCCATTTTCAGTTTTTATTTTATTTTCCCCAGGATTTATCAGTGTTTATTACCACAAAACCAGGTGAAAACCAGTGCAAAAAACTATTAATATTTTTATGGGTTAATATTGGGGTTTATTTTGGTGGACAGGAAGACAGGGGACAAGAGTACTCAGTAGTTTAATGCTTTTAATTCCGTTCATCAATGTGGGTTGCTGCAGGACTAAAACAGAACTCAAAACACAATGCCACCTCAGAGTTTAAGAAAACAATCTTCCAATACAACTTTTTATTTGAACAAACAGTTCACTGTTGTGGACTTAGAACTATTAGCCTATAAATATTTACATTTCATAAATGGGACATCATTTTCAGTACACACACTCAATTTCATCCTCTAACACAAAAAAGCTTTCAAATACTTCCTTCTGTTCTGAAATGTATTCTGATACAGATTTTCATTTTCTCCTCATTTTAGTGTGTCAAGTCTTTAAACTATTAACTGCTAACAGCTTGAAATATGTATGTGGTGGGCATGAGATTCGTCAGTACGTTCAGACGCACATGCAATTCAGAGCTTGTGTGCGAGCCTGTTTGTTTATTGTGTGCATCTTCTAGACTAATGTATAGCCCAGGGATTGGCAACCTTGGCACATGGCCTCTCAGGGTAAGCACCTTTGGCAGGCCCGGCTGGTTTGTTTACCTGCCACATCCGCAGGTTCGACCGATCACGGCTCCCAGTGGCCACGGTTCACCACTCTGGTCCAATGGGGGCTGCGGGAAGCAGGCCTATAGTGGCAAACTGTGGCCAGTGGGAGCCACAATCGGCCAAACCTGTGGACGCAGAAGGTAAAAAAGCCGGTTGGGCCCGCCAAGGGTGCTTACCCTGGGGGGCCACGTGCCAAGATTGCCGATCCCTGTATTAAGCCATAAATTCAGTCTCTCTCTGTTCAGCCCACAATTTTTAGTATCTAGCAAAGTTACGAATTTAAGTGATTAGTCTGATCAGACTTGGGCTGTGACTTTGTAAAAGGTAATGCCCTGATGTACTGTTATTCCCACACAGAGTCCCATTGAAATCAAGCAATGTATAGTTTCAGAGAGGTAGCATGTTATTCTATATCTGCAAAAACAAGGAGGAGTCCTTGTGGCATCTTAGAAACTAGGGGCTTGTCTACACTACCACGAGGGGTCAATCTAACGTACAAAACTTCAGCTACACGTGAATAGCATAGCTGAAGTAGACGTACGTAGATCTACTTACCATGGTGTCTTCACTGCAGTAAGTCAACAGCTGACGCTCTCCTGTCGACTCCTCTTGTACTTCTCTTTCTGGTGGAGTACTGGAGTTGACAGCAGAGTGCTCAAGTTATCGCTGCCTGCTGATCCGGCAGGTAGTGTAGACAAGCCCTAACAAATTTATTTGGGCATAAGCTTTCATGGGCTCTCACTTCATCAGATGCATGGAGTGAAAAATACAGTAGGCAAGTATAAATATACAGCACATGAAAAGATGGGAGTTGCCTTTCCAAGTGCGGGGGTCAGTGCCAATGAGGCCAATTCAATCAGGGTGGATGTGACCCATTCCAAACAGTTGACAAGAAGGGGTGAATATCCATAGAGGAAAAATTACTTTTTGTAGTGCTAATGAGGCCAATACTCACCTGAGGAAGTGAAGAAACAGCTTGATAGAGCCAGAAGGGTACCCAGAAGTCACCTACTACAGGACAGGCTAAAAGAAAGTAACAGAATGCCACTAGCCATCACCTACAGCCCCCAACTAAAACCTCTTCAGCGCATCATCAAAGATCTACAACCTGTCCTGGAGGACGATCCCTCGCTCTCACAGACCATGGGAGACAGGGCCGTCCTTGCTTACTGACAGACCCCCAACCTGAAGCAAATACTCACCAGCCACCACACAACAGAAACACTAAGCCAGGAACCAGTCGCTGCACAAACCCCGTTGCCAACTTTGTCCACATATCTATTCCAGGGACACGATCAAAGGACCTAATCACATCAGCCACACTATCAGGGGTTCATTCACCTGCACATCTACCAATGTGATATATGCTATCATCTGCCAGCAATGCCCCTCTGTCATGTATACTGACTCGCACTTGGTAGGGCAACTCCCATCTTTTCGTGGGCTGTATATTTATACCTGCCCTCTGTATTTTTCACACCATGCATTTGATGAAGTGGGTTATAGCCCACAAAAGCTTATACCCAAATAAGTGTGTTAATCTCTAAGGTGCCACAAGCAACGTATAGTAAGCAAATGGCACTCCACCCAGATGCAACCTTCTTAGAATCTGGGCCTAAAACAGACCACCATTATGGTATGTGTTAAGTCTACTCTTCTGTGGAATATATCACAGCCATTGGCACATTCTTCCCTCTGTAAACTGATTTACTGTAATTCAAGGGACTTCTGCCTTTTAAAGACCAATATGTACATTCATCAACATCTAAATAGCTCTACAGGTAACCGAAGTGAGATACTTATTGAAATGTTTTTTTAATCACTTTCCTTCAGAAGGAAGGAAATTCAGCACCAACATACATGCACTGTGAAGTGTTTTCTGTGAATAAATTTATATAAAATAGCTTATAATCAAATAATCCATTCACAAATAACTTGAAATATAGATACTCTCTAAGATGGAACTCAGCCAATGCTTCCTGCTCTAATGCTCACACTAACCCACAGAAAGCTAAACGTTTACTACATTAGTGTTAGCAATAAAATGTATGCTGCAAGACAATGGCACTCCAGATCATTGATGAAAACAGCATATATCCAGCTATAGCCAAACATACTGTAATCACAAGATGTTAAATCCATGGGAACAGTTAGTATGTGTAATAAACAAATGGAAAGGTGTGTCAGTTTTCATTTGATGTCAAGCAGAGGAAGGATGACTTTGAGCCACATTTCCATTTCTGAATAGAAGCCAGTATAAAACCTTGAAATACAGACTTTAAAGCCACTTAAGCCCTGATCCTGCAATCAGACCCACGCAGACAGACCCCTTCTATCTCTGTGGACCCACAACGATTTCCTAAGGACTTCACACAGGCATCATGGTCACCCTCACAGATCCCGTTGCAGTGAGGAAATGCATCCAAAATTATGCTATTTCAACATTGCAAATAGTAAAGCCTCACTCTGTCATGTCCCCGGCGTAAAACAAACACTTTTATAATATTAAGCATCAACTGGCTCCAAGCTCACTCCCCTCCAAACACTGACTTATAACATCCAGTAGGAAAGCGTCCCTCGCAGCTCATATCAACCTCTGATTTTGTTCCATGCCTCCAGGCAGCCTAAATCACATCCCAAACCAAACACTGCTATGACCCACGCAAACTCCTGAAAATAGGGGCTTTCATAATGAGCGGGGCTGATCAAACATGGTGCAATAGCAAATCCCCCATCTCCAGCACAGAGTATTTACGAGAGACACAATGCCGGAGAAAGGGGAATCACCCAACTATCTCCCCGCGCGGCTGGAGGGCGTAGATGGGTGCCTAGCTACGACGACGACACACCTTTCTGTCCCGGGTGCCTGTTCACACGGAGCACCTCAGGGGGCCCCTCCTATCGCTGCTGTCTCAGAGGGAGGAGAGTGCAGTCGCCTGGGGCCCAATCCTGACTCAAATCCAACCCCCGCTACCGCCGCCGGGAGCGGGGCTCGAGTAACCACCGCGGAACCTCCCCCCCGGGCCGGGGAGTCGAGACCGGGCTCTCCCCGCGACACTCCCGCCTTCCCGGCCGCTCTCCCGGGGCGGGGACGGAGCCAGCCTCGCCGCTCCTCACTCTCCAGGTCGTGCTGAGGGAAAAGCCGCCCTGGAGGGAGGGACCGAGCCGCTGCTGCATGAACGCCTCCCGCCCTCCGCTTGTTTACCAGCGAGGACCAAGTCCCGTGCAAAAGGCCGGGGGGGGGGGAACTAGGCTGCAGTCCAGCTCCGTTAGCAGAGGCGTAATTCAGACACCTGCCGGGCCAGCGGGGCCACCACACGCCCTGGTCTCTCAGCCCAGCCCCTGCTGGGGAAAGGTCCCCCCGCCCCGCAGGGAGAGTCACTCTTAGCTCGTAACTGGAGGGGGGGGGGGACGCGCACACACACAAGTCCTACCTTCTCCCCGGCTCCCGGCGGTGCGCTACCCCCGCCGGCGGGTCCAGTGGAGGGGGGGGGGGGGGGGGGGTCCTGCTGCTCCTCCAGCCTCCCCCGCCCTCCTCGGGGATCGCTCCGCCCGCTCCTCGCAGCTCCCTCGGGACGGCGTGAAGTTCCTCCCAGCTCTTGATCAGATTCCCTCCGCAGGTAATAGCGCCCCCGCCGCACCACGCCCCCGCTTTCTGCGGCAGCGACACCTAGCGGCCGTAGCGGGCAAGGACAGAGGCCGCCGCAGGGGGTGGGTTGGAGCGAGGCGGGCTCTCAGTGACTCGCGGGGGGGGAAGAGGGGAGCCGTTGACCGCAACCGTGGTTTGGGGCGGGGGGGGGGAAGGGAAATGCCATTTCAACAGAATACAGAGTGTTAGAAACCTTTCCACTTCCCAACCAGCTAAACCCGCCACCCCAGACTTATAACAAACAATCTGCAGCTGTGTCTACACTGGCACCCATGAACGCAGTCACCAGACCACTTACACGCTCATGCGTGCTCCCCATACGCACACAGGCTGTGCTGGTGTCCTGGAGTGCATTAGTCACTTCTCACTGTGTCTGGGGATTAGCTCTGCCAGGCCAACATCTCCTCGTGGAATTGCACTCAGCCACTCTCCCATAGGCATGTGCAGCACATTTTAGGGTGTGCACCCAGGGAGCCCTGCCCTAACCCTACCCCCATCCACTCCTTCCCACCCCCTGACTGTCCTCCTCAAAACCCCAACCCCCTCCTGCTCCTTATTCCCTGACTGCCCACTCCTGGGACCCCTGCCCCCTAACGCCCAACCCCCTACTCCCCATCCCCTGACCACCCCCTAGAACTTCTGTCCCATCCAACCCCTGCTCCGCTCCCTGTCCCCTGACTTCCTCCAGGACTGCCCTGCCCCCATTTACCCCCACCTCTCCCTTCTCCCAGAGCCTCAGCGTGCCACATCCAGGAGCAGCCCTGGACAGCGCTGCAGCAGCATAGCTCCACTGGGGCCTGAGATCCTGTCATTCCACCCACAGCTCCATCCCCTTACCAAGGCACTCTGAGTAGCAGGAGCTCAGGTCCCGCCAGAGCCATGCCGCTGCAACGTTGTCCAGAGCCACTCCTGGATGTGGCGTGCTGAGGCACTGGGGAATGTGGGAAGGCAGGGGCGGAACCAGGGAAAGCCTCCCTGGCCGGGAGCTCAGACAAGCTGCCCAGGACGAGCTTGCCCACCCCTGCATAAGGGTGTGTCTGGGCACACCCAGACACCCCATGCACACACCTATGCACTCTCCTTGTGACTCAACTGTTCCCCCTTCATGGCTTTGCCCCCCACCCAGCTCACTGTAATTTCCCCTTTTGGGGGTGGAGGCAACACTTTCTCAAATCTCTCAGGACCCACTGTCTCAAGCAGTCTTCTTATTCACTGCCCCTTAAGGGTGCCACTTCCTCAGGATCCTCCAAGAAGCCACCAAGGTCTGCACAAAATCCTGACCCTTACTGTTGTATCTCTGGGCTGCTTCTTACCTGGCCCTCTCTCTCTCCCTGAAAACAACTGCAGCCTCATACTATGCAGTTCACTGCTACTGGGCTTTATACAGACCCCTCCTATTCCTGTCCTGCTGAGCCTTGTCCCTAATTAGCCCCCACTCCCTGGTTCTTCCCCACAGGTGCAGTATAGCTGGCTAATTTGCCCACCTAGCCACCTGACCCCTTTAGACTCTGTGAGGGGGGTGGGGTGGATACCCCATCACAGCTGGACACAGGTATGATGCTGTCTACCCACATATACCTACATCCACACTGCACTGCTGTTGTGCAATGTTAGCACTGCCATTTCAGGAGTGATATCTTGGGTTTTGTGCATCACAGGGAGGGAGACACTTTAGGAACTAGTTTGTTGTGCATTGTTAGTACTGTCCCGCACCTTCACACATGGGTCAATGGTGGTTCCTGATCACGTCTCCGCTCACTGTTATTCCCTGCCAAACTGGGTGGAAGACATGGAGCCATGGGATGATTATGTGGTTCTTCTGCTCCTTATCATAGGACAAATGATTATGCAGTGGAGTAGGTAATCAGCGAGACGCTGGATAGAATAGGCCAGATTTTTATGACATGTTGAAGATGGCAGATCTGGAGGGTCAATGACAATTCATTCAGCTCATATGGTACAGATATAGTAAATGCTGGCATTGCTGCAAACTGCTTTTAGATAGATCATCTCTTTGGATACAAGAGAACCAGTATGGAGTCGTTGGGATCACAGAGTTTTGGAAACCTGGAGTGATCAGCAGTGGCTTCAGAACTTCCAAATGAGGAAAGAGATCTTCCTGGAGCTATGTGAGGAGCTTGTGCCAAACTCCCAGTACCAGAACATTTGTTTCAAGAAACACATACCTGTGTAGGAGTGAGCTGCTGCTGCCCTTTGGAAAGTGGCAATACCAGACAGGTAAATATCCCTTGCGAACCACTTGGGGATTGGAAAATCTACTGTCAGCATTGTGGTTGTGCAGGTTTGTGAGGTAGTTAGCACTGAGATCAACTTATGGCGGTTGCAGTAAGCAAAGTTGCAGAAATAATAGTTGGATTTGAGGAGATGAGGTTTCTGAACTGTTCTGGGGCCATCAATGGCACACACATCCCAATACTTTGTTCACAAAAAAGGGCAGGTGAGTAAGTGAACTGAAAAGGTTACTATTCGCTCATTCTGTGAGGCTTACTGAACAGATTTAGAGACAGATTAATGAATATTAATAGGGAAAACATTGGAAAGGTTCATGAAGTCAAGATGTTGAAGAGATCAGGATTATACTTGAAGAAGGGACTTTATTCCACAGAAAGGATATGGTTCTCGACTGTGTGTCTGTACCAGTTGTTATTTTTGGGGACACTGCATACCCATTCCTGCCTTAGCTCATTAAACTATACCCAGCATCATTTACCGTGGAAAAAAATACTTCAGTTGCTTCTGTGTATTTTTTGCTCACGCTCTCTCTCGCTCTCTCTCACACACACACATGCGTGTGTGCACAACTAAGAGTCTCCATTTGTATTTAAAGGCCCACATCTACTTTTCCCCATGATTCTGTTCCAAATGGTGTAGTTATCTCCGATGCAAGCATTGAAGTCACTCAGTATTAAGTTTTTGTCATTATTGAGTGTATTCTTAGAGTGTCACGCAACTAGTCTTCATTTCTTCAGGAGCAAGTGGTGTTGGGGAGTAGGTGCTTGTTACTGTCAGAAAGTTTTAGTGGGAGAGTAGTATCTGCAACGTCATTAGGAGATCAGATATTGACATAGGTTGCTGTGGTAGTTTATTAGTTATTATGTTTGCTATTGTGAAACCTACCCCGTGTAGGCTGATGTTTTGATCTGCCTTGTAGAATCTTTGATCTGACCAGTAGAAAGTGTGTTCTTTTTCTCTGTGTGCACTGCTGTCATTTAGTCTAGCCTCATATAAGTCAGCAATATCTATTTGATGCCTTTATACCTCTTTTGATACAATTTGCAGTTCTTCTATTGACTCAATTTTCCTTTGAGCCAAGTAGTGTGAAAACGATTCAGCATACAATTCTCAGTTTCTGTCCATTTTTTATATTGTTTCTCCCACTTAAAATGGATATCCTGATAACTGTGGGAAACGAACCCTGTGTCAGTGAGAGGTGAGCCTTTTTTACCCCCAACTTTTATAAGGGCCTCCTTGGATTGATGAAGGCAGGGCCTGTTTGCTTAAGTAGGACCTCATGTTTCCATCGCCGAGCGAGAATCATGCAACCATCACACCTAGACTGCTCCGGGTGAAGATTGTTGATGATCACCTTTTAGCTTTTCAGACGTAGTAACACTGCCCAGGAAACTCACACCATGAGTCTTTTTGCAAGGGTTTGATGGATGATGGTGGGAGGGTGGAAACTGTTGGTACCAGTAGATTGTCCATGCAGAATACTTTAATGTGCAACCTATCTATGGTGCATAGTAGCATGATGCACACTCTGGGATACCATAACCTTTATTTAGCGGAGAGCCAAGGCTCGAAGGCTGAAGGGTGTTGCGTCTACCCTGCAGTGCCTGCTGATTTATCTGTGTGGCTCCTGCCATTGCCTAAAGAGGGTCCTCTGCCATTCACCTGGGGTTTGATGGCCATTAATCCATATTAGGATTCTTCTGCCCATTTGAGCCCTAACTGTTCACCCTGCTGCTGCCGAAAGACGTACACCTAGATTCTTCAGTCCCAGGTCTAGATACTGGATGGTTAGCCCACATGAGGACTTATAGGAAAGGCAGGGGTGGCCTTGATGTGTGGCAGTAGATGGGAGATTTTCCCCTATGCTGCTATGGCACTATGGTACCACTAATTAGTATATCTGTGCCTTCATGTTTGAGTGCTCATGTGTATAAATGCATGAGCTTCTGAATATGCATTGGTGTGCATGTGTGAATTAGTAGATGTAAATTTTTTAAAATATGTGAAAACTAGCTTCATGTAGTGTGTACATCAATAATTTTGTGTGTGTGTTGTGCATGTGTTACAATAAGTATCTTTCTCTGTAAGTACAGTCTTTAACTGTGTGAGTATACAATACGCCAAAGCCTGTATATGTTCCTGCATGTGTGAATGCCAAAGTGTATGGGTTTAAGAGCCCATCTGTAAATGACAGAGTGTATGACCGTGTGCACAGAATGGCAATGACCATGTGGGAACAATGGGGGGGTATGCTGGGTGGGTGGCTGGCTTGGGGCACAGCTCCACATGCAATGCGGCAGTGCCTGTCTGTAAATAACAGGGGATAAGCTGTGGGAGTGACTGGCCAGCGGAACAGCTCACTCTGCAGTGTGGCAGTGCCCATCAGGGCCGTCCTTACCCATACGCAAACTACGCAGCTACGTAGACACCAGGAAATTTGAGGCACCAAATTGCCACAAATTTCCTGGTGCCCTACACAGCTGCGTGCTGCTCCAGCGGCCAGACCAATCCCCTGGCCTGCTGCCACTACTCCTCCTCTGCTCTTCCCTAAAGCCCCTGCCTCTGCTCTGCCCCTTCCCCACCTCTTCCCACCCCTGCTCTGCCCCAGATCCAACCCCACTCTACTCCTTACCCCGAGCTACATCTCGGAGGATTGCAGCAGGAGTCGGGCGCACCCTGCACTCACCGGGCAGTGGGAAGTGGAGTGATCCGGCCCCAACCTGCTCTACTCTGCCGGCTCCCCAGCAGCACCGCTGGTGAGTGCTAGGGGGCAGTTTCCCCCTGCCCCTCAAGTCCCTGTGCTGGGAGCCAGCGGGGCAGAGTGAAGCGGGTTGGGCCCAGGTCACTCCACTTCCTGCTGCTCTGTGAGTGTGGGGTCGGGCCCGCCCTGCAATCACCAAGTGGCAGGAAGTGGAGTGACCCAGCCCCAATCCGCTCCACTGGCTTGTGCTGGGGGACCATTTCCTCGCTGCCCCCCAAGCCTGCTCCTGCCCCCGCACTCCGTGGAGGCCTGGGGCCAGCCATCTCTCTCCCTCGCAAGAGAGCTGCATAGGACTCCAAAATGTCTAGGGATGGTCCTGGTGCCTGAATGATGGGAGTGGGCTATGTGAATGGGTGGTCTGGGGCATGACTTGATGGTGTGCGCTGTGTGGCAGTGCCTGTCTGTCAGTGACAGGGGGGAGGCTGTAGGTCTGATTGGCCTGTGGCACAGCTCAGTGTAGCAGTGCCTGTTCCTGAGTGATGTGGGGAGGCTGTGGGTGTGACTGGCCTGTGGCACAGCTCAGTGTAGCAGTGCCTGTCCCTGAGTGATGTGGGGAGGCTGTGGGTGTGACTGGCTGCCGCCTAGGGCACAGTTCGGCGCGGCAGTGCTGTCTGTGACTGACGGGGGAGGGGGGTGTGAGGCTGTGGGTGTGACCGGCCGGGCTCGGCGCGCAAAGTGTGGCAGTGCCCCTGTGCCAGTGCCGGCGGGGAAGCGGGGGGAGTGCGTAACGCTGCCGGAGCCGTGGGCCGGGGCAGGGTGCACGGCCCTGCCCTGCGTGTGCAGAGCGTGGCGGCGGCGGCGGCGGTGCCTGGGTGAGCGAGTGACCGCCCGGCTGTGTCAGGTGACTCGGGTCACGTAGTCTCGCTCGCTCCTCTGGGAGGACGCGGGGCTCTGGCTGCTCCGGCCCGAGACCCGCGGGGAAGGGAGCGTCTCGGAACCTCCCGCCGCAGCGGCTGGGGGCGGCCGCGATGAGCCAGGTGCCGAGGAAGCCGCAGGAGGAGGAGGAGGAAGATGAGCTTGTTGGGCTGGCGGACTACGGGGATGGGGCCGAGCCCTTCTCGGATGGAGACCCGGAGACCGGCGCCGACGAAGCGTGTGAGTGCCCCAAGCCTGCGGGGCCGGGAGCCGACCCAGTGCTGGGTGGGAGCTGTGTGGGGTGGGGGGATGTGGGTATGGGCAAAGATGGGCTGCCTGTGTGGGTGTGGGGGGATGAAGCAAGGCAGGGCTGGCTGTGTGGAGTGGGGAGGGGAAGGGGCTGGCACTGTGGGTGTGGGGGGATGAGGCAAGGCAGATGCTGGCTGTGTGGGGTGGGAAGGGTATGGCGGGATGGGCAAAGACGGGCTGGCTGTGGGGGACAGGGTCTGGGGGTGATGCTCTCTCATGAGGGCCCACGAGCAGGCACTATGTCAGTGCGGGTCTGGCTGTGGAGGAACAGGGAATGGGGCAGGGCAAGGGCTACTTTTCCTGAGATGGGGAGGAGCTGGCTCTGGAAGAGGGATAGGATAAAAGCACAGACTGACTGGAGAGCGGGTGAGAGCTGGGGAGACTGGACTGTCTCTGTGGGGAGGGGAAGGCAATGTGGGGATGGGAGCCTGGCTCTGGGTGTAGGGGGATGGGACAAGGTTAGGGGGCTGAGTGTGGGGGAAGGGAGAAGAGGTTGACTCTTTGGGAATAGGGGGAGGGACTGGCCCTGAGGATGAGATAAAGGTTAGCTGTGTGGATGTGGAATGGGACAGTATTTGGTGATGGGGGAGATATAAGATGGGATTAGGGCAGGGGTCGGCAAACGTTTTGGCCTGAGGACTACATCTGGGTATGGAAATTGTATGGCAGGCCATGAATGCTCATGAAATTGGGGGTTGGGGTGTGGGAGGGGGTGCAGGCTCTGGTGTGGGGTCAGAAATGACAAGTTCAGGGTGCAGGAGGGGGCTCCGGGCTGGGGCAGGGTTTGGGGTGAGGGCTCTGACTGGGGGTACAGGCTCTGGGTGCGGTTGGGGGTTTGGAAGTTGAGAGGGTGATCAAGGCAGGGGTTGGGGTGTGGGATAGGGTTAGGGGTGCAGGCTCCAGGCAGTGCTTACCTCAAGCAGCTCCCGAAAGTAGCGGCATGTCCCCCGTCCAGCTCCTATGCGGAAGTGCAGCCAGGTTGCTCAGCACACTGCCCTGTCCGCAGGTGCTGCCTCTGCAGCTTCATGGCCGTGATTCCAGGCCAATGGGAGCTGCTGGGGCGGTGTGTGGAGCTCCATGACTGCCCCTAGGCATAGAAGTCGGAGGGGGAATGAGCCGCTGCTTCTGGGAGCCACACACAGCAGCGCAAGCCCCCGGCTGGAGCGGGGCAAGCCCTGCTGGCAGGAGCTTGTAGGCTGGACTAAAATGTCTGAAGGGGCCAGTGTAGCCCTCGGGACATAGTTTGCCTACCCTGGAGTTAGGGTCTGATTTGGGAGGGTGTAAGGGATAATGAGTAGGGAGGCAGGACAGTGATCACTGTATTGTGAGGTGAGGGAGAGTAAGCAAGTTTGAGCATGTCAAAGTTGGCTGTGTTATGGGGTAGGAGGCAGGAAGGGAGAACAAGGTGGCTGTATGGTGAAGGGAATGTATGATGAATAGGGATGCGTTAGATAATATGAACAGGAATGGATGGAGGGACATGGAGACTTAGTGTTCTGGTTTGGGGAGAAGGAGAGCAGCATGGTTCTATGTGTTAGGGAATGGGAATAGGAGACATTCAAACAGAAAAACATCTCTATATAGTACTTACCATGTCTTCTGCCATGAAAGTTTTCCACGTATAATATGAATGGACATGGGCTTGGTGATGTTTCTTTAGAGAGCCAAGAAGTGGGAGGACAGATGTCAGGCTATAAACGGCAGCAGCAAGCAAAGAGCTCTGTGTCCAGGGCTGCTCTGCAGCTGTGAATGTCAGTCCCCAGATTTCCAGGCTCCACTTAAATGTCTGTGTGACCATATGCAGATACATTTTACTGTGGATGCCTGCACTGCCATTTGCTTTATCCATCAGTGCATGTGGAGGCAATACTGATGCTACAAAACAAATGCTTGTTGGAAAATACATTACAAAAAGATGTAGGCCAGGCTAACACCTGTTGCTTTCAGTTAGAATGTGCACTGTTTTCCCCTTGAAACACTGTTACATTTTACAAAGGAGCTTGGAGAACATTAAATATTTCAGGAGGTTGCTTTTTAAGTACATAATACAAAGCCAAATATTCATTGATATACAGAATGATATAGTGTAATAGGTAATATTGCTTTTAATACCACTTAAAAAATCAGAGTATGGGATTTTCTGTGTTAGTGTGTTTGTTTTTCAAGCTACTTATTTAGGTAATTTAAACTAGGTTTCAAATCCTTGTAATCTAAATATCAGAAACAAAATAATTAATTACAACAGTTAGCTTTAGTTTAAAGAGACATTATACAGGAATATATTCATCCAATCTTTCTGTTAAACAGAGTATTACCATATTACAGAATGAACATGATTATAACACTTATGACATTTCTAGTGATTTTATTATATTGATTAAAATCTGTGTACACATTTAACAGACCAAGTATGTCTATCAAAAGTCAATATATATCAATATTCAAAAAAATTTGACAGGTGTACTGGTGTTTTTGAAGGTGAATGTACTGTGTCTGAATATTGAATAAAATGCAAGCAAATAGCTAAGTATCTATTTGTCCTCCGTCTATTTTGCTGGGTACATAATGTGTGTGTGATTTTTCCATAACGACAGCTTTTCATATTTTTGAAGCATTCCTCCATAGTTGGACTATTTTTCTTTTTATAGTGAAATGCTACCAGTATCCTAGCAGCTATTAGCAGATGAGAGATTAATTTTTAATTTCCTTTGTGTGACCACTAGGAAGTCCCAAGATGATTACCAAAGGATCATTTGATAATAAATATCCAATCGTTTGTGATATGTGCCTACAGATTGCATCCCAATACTGTCTAAGGACTGAACATGTCCTGCATACATGCATAATATCTCATCTTTCACCACAGTTTCTCAGCATTTATCCCCATACAGTCTCTCTCTATTTTTAACCTGACTGGTGTGAGGTACCATTGAAACAGTATCTTAAATAAATTTTCTTTTGTTGTGCTACATATGGAAGTTGTGGTGCTCTTTGCCAAATCAAACCCTATTCCTCTGGAGTAATTTATCTTTCCACTTCCTTCTAACACTTGTTAGGAAAGCTATCTACAAAGATTGATATAAATTAGTTATATTTTTTTGTTTCCTAATCAACAGCATGTTTATTTTAAAATAACTCTAAATTTGGGTGGAGTTTAAGACAGGGATGGGCAAACTTTTTGGGCCACATCAGGGTTCCACAATTGTATGGAGGGCCGGGTAGGGAAGGCCCTGCCCACTATTCGACTCCCACCTACTTCCTGCCCCTGACTGCCTCCATCAGACTACCCAACCCATCCTGCTCCTTGTCCCCTGAATACGCCCTACTGAAGCCCCCCCAACCACCACCCCAGGATCCCACCAACTACCCAACACCCCTGCTCCCTGTCCCCTGACTGCCCTGACCCCTCTCTATCCCTCCCGCCTCCTGACAGACCCCTGGGACTCCCCCACCCTATCCAACCTCCCCTGTTCCACATCCCCTGACCGCTCCCCCAGAGCCTCTGCCCCATCCAACCCGCCCTGCTCCCTGTCCCCTGACTGCCCCTGGAACACCCTGTCCCTTATCCAACATCCCGACCCGTCCCCTTACCATGCCGCTTACCCCCCCCTCTCCCGGAGCCTCAGCGCCCTGTATCCAGGAGCGGCCCTGGACAACACTGCAGTGGCGTGACTCGGGGTGGGGGTGTGTGAGCTCCTGCTGCTTGGCTCACTGGAGCTTGCAGACCTGCCCCCTTACCACACCGCTCCCAGCAGCAGCTCAGGCCGCACCGGAGCCACGCTGCTGCAGCGCTGTCCAGGGTCACTCCTGGATACGGCACGCAGAGGCTCTGTGGGAGGGGGGAACGGTGTGGTAAGGGAGCGGGGTTGCGAGCTCTGGCAGGCCTCATGGCAGGAGCTCACCCCCACATCTCCTGGAGCCAAGCCGCTAAAGCACTGTCCAGGGCCTCTCCTGGACACGGCGCTGAAGCTCCGAGACAGCGGGGAAGGCGGGGGTGGGGAGGAACAGCAGGGATGGGGCCAGGGGTAGTCTCCCCAGCCAGGAGCTTGGGAGGCTGGGCAAAATTAGCTCGCAGGCCGTATATGGCCCACAGACCGTAGTTTGCCCACCCCTGGTTTAAGACTTGCTGTAGTAAAGTAATCCAAAGGAATTTACTGAGAAGAGAACTATGATTATTTCTCAGTAGACCCTGGTTGTCACTGCAGCAGTTAAAAAAAAAACAACTCTAGAGAACATTTTTCCATAGTAGCATAGTAATATTATATTTAACTGATGAAAACAGCTCTGTCCCAGAAACATGTGAAGGAGGCAAAAACACAGAGGGAAAAAATCTCCATGAAGATCCCTTTATGGAATTTATCCTCTGTTGTTCCCAGCGGTACCCTCTTTTCCTTGAATGAACTATGAGACCTTCTTCTAAATGAGATGGCTTTCCGCAATCCGCAGGTGGGTAGGGCAGTTCATAGAGAATCTGTGCCTCCATACAGTCTCTGGCCATCAACACACTGGATTTCCAAGAGAGCTATCGGCCTGCCTGTTGCTTCTGAGGCCTGCAGGGGGCAGGGTCTCTGTAGAGGAAGCCTGGAGCTGTGTTATCGCCTTTACTTAACTTCCATTGGGCTGGAGGGAAACATGTCTTTCTCATCTCCTTGGCTTACCCTTCCCCTTCTCCAGGACCCGTGGAGCAAACTCTGCAAAGATCAGAGTCATGGATCCTTCCTTCCCATGAAAGAGGAGTGGAGGAAGATCAATACATTGCAGATAACTTTTTCCAAAAATTATTAGTTTGCTTTGTTCCTGTACCCCACCATATTCACATAGGGGTTATGATTGTACATGCACAGGAAATTTCTGAACATACTCTGGATCACCTCCCAAGACTGGCAGTTACTTGCCTTTTGGCTGAACACTGGAAAATGATAGTGCATAAAACAAAGCAATCTTTCAGCATGCCACAAGTAATCATTCTTTGTTCTTCCATTCAGAGACCTCAGAACACTTAATTCTGTAAAGCCTCACAATCCATTTGAGATGTATATAATAAAAAAAAAAACACTCCTCACTTGAAGATGGGAAACCATACTACAAAGCACCTGCGTGACTGGGCCAAAGTCATATAGGACCAGAATGCCAGATCTGGTGGGTCCATGGCAGAACAGAACCCAGCTCTTCTGATTCTCGGTCTGTTTTTTAGCCATAAGAACATCATCCCTCCACCACTTCCACTTCTGTCTAGTATGTATGAACTAGGGCTGTTAATTAATTGCAGTTAACTCACGTGATTAACTCAAAAAAATTTACCACAATTTAAAATATCAATCATAATTAATCGCAGTTTTAATCACACTGTTGAACAATAGAATACCAATCGAAATCTGTTAAATATTGTGGATGTTTTTCTACATTTTCAAATACATAGGTTTCAGTTACAACACAGAATACAAAGTGCACGGTGCTCACTGTATATTATTTTTATTACAAATATTTTCACTGTAAAAATGATAAACGAAATTGTATTTTTCAATTTACCTCAGACAAGTACTGTGTTGCAGTCTCTTTATCATGAAAACTCAACTTACATATGTGGACTTTTTTGTTACATAACTGCACTCAAAAACAAAACAGTGTAAAACTTTAGAGCCTACAATTCCACTCAGCCCTACTTCTTGTTCAGCCAATCACTAAGAGAAACAAGTTTGTTTACATTTAAGGGAGATAATGCTGCCTACTTATTTACAATGTCACCAGAAAGTGAGAACAGATGTTTGCATGGCACTTTTTAGCCGGCATTGCAAGATATTTATGTGTCAGATATGCTAAACATTCATATGCCCCTTTATGCTTTGGCCACCATTCCAGAGGACATGCTTCCATGCTGATGACACTTGTTTAAAAAATAATGCGTTAATCAAATGTGTGACTGAACTTGAATTGTATGTCTCCTACTTTGTGTTTTATCTGCATTCTGCTATATATTTCATGTTATAGCATTCTCAGATGATGACCCAGCACATGTTGTTCATTTTAAGAACACTTTCACTGCAGGTTTGACAAAATGCAAAGAAGGTACTGTGACAGGGTCAGACCAGATGGCTATAAGAGAGGTGATTTTTTTTTTCAGGGCAGGGGTCAGGAATAGGGACAGGGCAGGGCGGTCAGGAACAGAGTTGGGGAAAGGGGCAGAGGCGGGATCCTGGACTCCAGTAGCCAAGCCACTGGGGGTTACAAGAGAGTGATAGAAGGCAGATATATTAGTCCCAGATTAAGCAGGTCCCTCTTCTCTGGGTCAGGTAACGGGTGGTTCCAGAACAACCAGGAACATGCTGGAACCAATTAAGACAGGCAGGCTAATCAGGGCACCTGGTTTAAAAAGGACCTCACTTCAGTTAGTGAGGTGCCTACGAGGAACTGGGAGCAAGAGGCACTAGGAGCTGAGGGTGGGAAGGTGTACTGCTGGAGAATGAGGAGTACGAGCATTATCAGATACCAAGAGGAAGGTCCTGTGGTGAAGATAAAGAAGGTGTTGGGAGGAGACCATGGTGAAGTAGCCCAGTGAGTTATAGCTGTCACACAGCTGTTACAGGAGACACGCTAAACAGCTACAATCCACAGGGTCCTGGGCTTGGAACCCAGAGTACAGGATGGGCCCAAGTTTGCGCCCCCCTCCCCCAACTCCCTACTTGATACCAGAGACGTTGACCTGGACTGTGGGTTCCACCAGAGGGAAAGGTCTGTAGCCTGTTCTCCAACCCACTAGGTGGATCAACAGAGACTGAGGGGATTGCTCTTCTTCCTTTTTCCTCATGCTGGGCAGGGATGAGGTTATCTGAGTGAATGACAGATTTGAGCCATGAAAGTGGCCAAACTGAGGCAGGGTAGCCAGATGTCCTGATTTTATAGGGACAGTCCCGATTTTTGGGTCTTTTATAGGCTCCTATTACCCGCCACCCCTGATTTTTCACATTTGCTGTCTGGTCACCCTAAACTGAGGGCCGCCATGAATCTCTGAGGCAAGCAAATCCGCCAGTAAGTGCAGGACCCACTAAAGCAGAGGAGGAACTCTGTCACCGTACCAATGTGAGATTTCTAAAGATAGCTACAGCACTCAACCCAAGATTTAAGAATCTGAAGTGCCTTCCAAAATTTGAGAGGGACAGGGCATGGAGCATGCTTCCAGAAATCTTAAAAGAGCAACATTCCAATGCGGAAGCTACAGAACCCAAACCACCAAAAGAAAATCAGCCTTCTGCTGGTGCCATCTGACTCAGATGATGAAAATGAACATGCATTGCTCTGAATTGTTATAGAGTAGAACCCGTCTTCAGCATGGACACATGTCCTCTGAAATGATGATGGAAGCATGAAGGGACATATGAATCTTTAGCACATCTGACATGTAAATATCTTGCAATGCTGGTTAGTGTGAAATATGCAAAGGATATATAGTAATTGTCTTCCACTGTTGGAGTGGGACTTCAAGAGGACTATTTGAAAGAAATCTATAAAGCAAGGAGTGTTGCTTTAAATATCAGTGAACATCTCCAGTAATGTGAAGGAGCTAATATGATATAGGCCAGTGGTTCCCAAACTTTAACAACCTGTGAACCCCTTTCACTAAAATGTCAAGTCTCGCGAACCCCTTCCTAAAAATGAATATTTCCAGGGATTTTCTCCTTTACCTGAGTATAAATTATAAAAGCAGTGATCTTGGAAATAGAAAATTTTGTTTTTATGACATGCTTATTATACATCTATTATTATTATTATTATTTATCATTACAGTATTTTTATTACATTATGAAAATCGCAACACTCTTCCAAGCTTGTGTCACTTTGAATAAGCCTGTTATAAGACAAGGCTCCTATGTTTCATCAAGGAGTATCAGATGTGAAACTACATGAAGGTATTTAAGAATCCAGTTCAAAGAGTTTCTCCAACACAGGCATTCAGGTCTTGAGCAGTCCAGGCAAACAACACACGTTACAACAAAGCTTAAACTTGTTCTTCATAATAGTTTTGGAAACTATACTAGCTGCCTATTTAATCTGAAAAACAGCAAAAAATATCTACCTCCCTTTCCATTTCTTATGAATCTTGAAGTTTAAATCTCCTCAGTGTGATAGATATGCTTGCTTTGATCTGCTTAGCTCTTGGAAGTCCAGGGGCTCTGAGCTGCTGGCTGCGTCCTGCCTGAGGTCCCTGGGGACAACTGTGTCTGCCATTAGGGAATTTTTTCCCCAAGAACCCCCTGTAACATTTCGCAAACCCCTGGTTTGGGAACCACTGGTATAGGCTATGTACTGCCCTCACTAGTAGAACACAGTAAAGTCTTCATACTGCTCTCAGTGATTATAAATTCTCCAAGCAAAGCTTTTGTCTAACTTTTTCTCTATAATGCATTGTGTATGCCAGTGCCACTGCATAAATATGTGCAAAACTGCTGTTGATATTTGAATTCTGTCATGGCCTAAAGGTATCTCCACTGTGTAGGAAAATGCTTCTGGATAGGTTGTTTAGCACAAAACTTGAGTTGTGAATACTTCCAAAGGGCACGTTATTTAACTAGCATGACTTCTGTAGTCTGAATTTTCATGGTTGCAAATGAAAATTAAGATAAGGATCATGCTGCCCTCCAGTGGAAACTGTTGACATCTTTAAGATTGTGCTATATGTAAACCTCATTTTTATAAATTTTAGCCTTTTAAGTAAGAAATATCAATAATTATACTAATTTTATTCTGTAAAGGGAAGAATAGATTTTTCCCCACTGCCAGAGTAAGTGAAAAGGGTAGATTAGTTTGCCAAATCATAATGACAAATCAGTAACCTGGTCTGGAAAGTTGTAGTGACGTATCTACAGGCACTTGTGTGGCAAGATGGGGAGGGACTTATCATGTACTCAACAAAAGAATGTGGGCGGACAATGTATCTTCCCATTCCTCTACATATAAGGAAATCTCTAATCTTCTCAAAGGAAAATACTCTAGCAATTCTGCCATCTCGTCATAGGTCTGAAAATATAATTTATCTGTCTCCATCTCTTTAACTTGAATAATAAGAAAGCTAAATTGCAGTCCTAAAAGCAACAGAATTCACATCAATTGTTTTTAAGTATAGTTTTAACAGTAAGCAGCCTTTAACTTTGGATTCCAGAAACTGGCGTAGTTTGCCAAAGTTTACCTAACATGACAAGTCATTTAAAATTTAAATCATTAAGAATAATTAGTTTTGGACAAAATATTTTTTTAAAAATTATTTGGAACATGCAAAAAGCACAGACTAGAAGGAAAGCAAAAGACAGTCTTTCATTCAAAGTGTTTTTCACTTATGATCCTGAGTGGGTCAAGACAGTTAGCAAATTGCCCTATATAGGTATCTCTACACTGTAATTAAAAACCTGCACTGGCCTGTGTCAGGTGGCTTGTGGGCTCGGGTGAAGGGGCTGTTTAATTGCAGTGTGGATGTTCAGGCTTGAACTGGAGCCTGGGCTCTGGGACACTGTGACGTGGGAGGGTCTCAGAGATTGGACTGCAGCCCAAGTCTGAATTTCTTCGCCACAATTAAACAGCCCCTGAGTCCCAAGCCCTGCGAGCCTGAGTCATGGGGCATAGGCCAGCTGCAGATATCTAATTACAGTGTAGGCATACCCTATATAAACACATGTACAGACGCATTGATTTGACTATAGTGTATATTTTGGAGCAGTGGGTGTCTTTCAAACGTCTTTTTTTCTTTTTCTTTTCTAGAAAAACAAACTGTAAAGTCCCAGAACTTTGGTTTGTTTTGTCCACAAGACCATACCTCCAGCAATGGAATTATCACACCACCATGCTAAGGCAGTGGTTTGTTATTCATGAAGAAAAATGTGGTTTCCCCCTTCCCCAAATTGCCAACACCACTTTCTGCAGCAACTATGTTTTACTTGGAGGGCTTTCATCTATCTCTTATCCATCCTGACACTGCTTAACTTGTGATATCTAATGGGATCATAGTAGAAGATGATATGGGTACAGACCTTTTACAATTATCTAAAAATCATGGGATTCAGGACTTACAGCATCATCTGCACTTAACCTCAATCTAACACAACGTCACAATCAGTGGCTGCCTATGTCTAGCTGCTCTTGAGCCAGTAGGTGGTGCCAATGTGATGCTCTGGGCCAGTGCAGACAAGATATTAGTTCCCCTGGAATAACATAACAGGATATTTACTATATTTTTTTACATGCCTGATGTGCACACCCCAAGTATGTGTTCTTCAGGTAACATACCCAATTTCTGGAAGATCATATAGGCTTGATAACAACACATAGCTTACACCACAGAGACAAAATTCACCCCACTACAGAGAATCTGTACTACTTCAGCCTCTCTTAAGTTCTTGTGTAGGTCTCCCTGTAGTGGCATGAATTTTCCTTCATGCAAACAAAACATCAATTTATGTAACATTAGTCATCAAGAAGTGCCTGTACTTATTTAACTTGAATAATATTTCACTTTGAATACATACACTTGTGTAGCGATAACAGTACATTAGTCTCTGGTTAGTCTCTAAGGTGCTACAAGTATTTCTCGTTTTCTTTATGGATACAGACTAACAGGGCTGTTATTCTTAAACCTAGTATATTAGTTGACTACTGTAGAATCTTTTATCATGTCATACATAACTGTCTCATACTATACTTTATAGAGATGGGCCTGAGCTACAACATTTATTTCTGGATTTCAAACCTTCCAAACCTGGGAGATGGTTGAGTTTAGGGGGTTTAGTTCAGCTCATTAATTTTTCTTTCGAGATTAGATCTGATCTCAGATCCTCAAAGTTTGAATTTCAGATCCTCAAAGTTTGACTCTGGATCCAGGGTTTTGGATTCAGCCCCATCTCTGATTACATACTAAATGCTTGGTGATCAGAAGATAACATTAAAGTATGCCATCACTGAGATAAAGTAAATCTGGTAAGGAAAATTGAGTGCTTCCCTGAATTAAGCCAATTATAAATTATGACAATGTCATTAGTTGTAAAATGTTTGCTGGGGAATGAACACTGTGAGTTAGACTGGATCTCAGGTTCATGCAGTCCAGGACACTTTTTCTGAAAAAAAATCTCATAAACCTCCTTTCATTGTCAGGTATCTAGCAGGTCTCCTTTCCCCCGTAACTGTTTCTATTGAAGGCATATATATGATCCTCATCAGCAATCAAGAACTTGCAGGATCAAATCCTTCATTTGCCATTCCTGAACTCATTCATTTTGAATTTTAGTACCTTTTCATGAAGGTTGATCATTTGTCTAAAAAGTATTGGTTTTAGTCCAAAAGATGTTTCCATAGGCATGAAGGAAGAAGAATGATTGTTACACACACAACAAGTGAAGAAAATCTCTCTTTGCTGCTACAATATATCTACACACTTCCAATAGTGAACTAACAATATGTCTTTCGTGATGGGTGTGAGAGTTCCGGTTCTTTTGTGGTCAAGGTGTTCAGTTGTTGCCAGGGTTATTAGTCTGCTGCAACATTTGTTCTTTGAGGCAGACCACTATCTGCTGCTATCTTGATTCTTCATATATGCTGTGTTCGTGTGTCTGTTTCCTTTATGTGCTTTATGGTACTGTACTAACAAAATGTTGCAGAACTGCATGAAAGTACTTTGTAATTATATCCAGTACCACCTTTCAGCCTCAGGTCTCAAAACATTTTAAAAACTCATAAGCCTCATCTAAAGATTTTTATCAATTTAACTATTTTGGTTGCCTTTGTAATTTACTGAAAAAGTTAAATTATGTCCCTTTGTGTGGATACTTATACAGTACACAGGTGGTTATGCTGGAATAGTTTATTCCTCTAAATTTTTCCTCTGTTGAAAAGCAACCACCTCTGGAGTTTGATACCAGTAGCACAAAGTAACATCTCTTTTGTTGGAAATGGGACTTCCAACAGTCCAATGAGGCTTTGGTTGTGTACTGACCGAGAAGGAAGACTGCTGCCTGCTAACTTGCCTCCTTCACCTCCTGAAGCACCTATGGCATGTATTTTCTTTAGAGGCTTACAATCCTGCATAGGATGATATGTAACTCTAGCAGACTGAGTCAGCAACAAAAGATATTACGCTAATATTAAACATATTCTCCCCACCCACCCACTGGATAGAGCCAGTAGCTGTCTGAATAACGTTGCTATTGGATAAAGAGAAATTAGATTATTTTAAAAAACATTTTAAAAGTATTTAAAGTTATACTAGACAATAAAAAGACAGTGATATTAAAATCACATTGTTAATGCTGTTCTTAATTTTTATCTTTTGCATAGAAATGCAAGGAAGATCACTAGGCAAGTGCTTTTTGAGTCTGTGACAAGATCCACAAAATTATCTCTCTTGAATCAAAATGACATAAATGAAGGCTAAACTGCAGCCTGGTAATCCCTTTCTCTTTGCATTACTAATGGCATTATCTTTTCCTACCTTCATCAGTACTGTGACAATCTGTCTTTGGTGTTGTTTTTGAATGCTGTGGCTGTTAAAAGATAACATGCCTGCCCATATGCACAGATACATACATACATATGCAAGTTTTCAAAGCTGGATTGCGTTTGAGAGAATACTGTCAGGCTTTTTTTTAATAAAACCAAATAAGAAAGAAGCAAATTGTTTAAAACAAAGCATTAATCCAAAAAGAGAGATGATTCTAACATTTCTTTGATAGTTACTGTGCATCACAATTGTGGATGGAAAGACTGGGTCATAAAATGAGAGTGCAATAGAAAATGGTCTTCTTTCATTTTTTTAGTTTGAGCTGCAGTGGCAGGTGTTATAAGAATGAAGACTTTTAGGCTAGAACTGTGGACAATAACTCATCTGCTCCAAAAACTACCTGATAGTTTTATTATTTCTAATTTTTTACGGTTTGTGAGAGGCTCTCTGATCTCCACCTCATGCATATATACCTGAGATGATAGAGCTAAAGTTTAGCTCTAGAGAGATCTAGAGCTAAAGTCCTGTTGGCTTTTAATGGGACTTAAGTGTGTATTAAGTCCTAGTGAAAAGAGGAACGTGCCGCAAAAGAGTTTATTATCTAGAGACATGATATAATGTGTGTGTAAAATAAGCAATCAGGATGGGTGAATGAGGTAGCAATAACAGAAGAATGTTTCATCATATATTGGCTTATTACACCTGTGAACTATTCACACAGCTAATCAGCAGTAATAGCAACCTGCTACCTACTGACCCATTTTCAGTCAGCAGTGACTTGTAGGCATTGTCATAGAGGTGCCTTTTTAGGAAAGATCTGAAGGAGAATAAGGGGGTAGCTGTGTGGATTTTGACAAGGAATCTTTCCCTTGTGTTTAGGGAAGCATAAGAGAAAGTGTGAAGGGAAGCCGATAAACAGATGATGAAGACTGGCATCCTTAGCAGAGCAAAGGCAGGGGTTTACCTCATAATAGAATAATTAATTAGGTAGGTCTAAATTAAGAAAGTCCAGAAAAAAAATCAAGAAAAATTTTGTACAGTATTCATTGTAGTGGAGGAGAGAGAGCCAATGGAGGGACTAAAAAGGGGAATAACGTAATTAGAGTGACGAGCCAGGTAGAGTATCTTAGCAAAAGTAATTTGAACAGAATTGCGGAGTTGCAGCAGTTAAGGCCAAAAGGAGTATTTATTCTTAAGGTCCTGTACTCCAAAGCAGCTGATGTAGATAGAGTGATAGTCTGAAAGGTTGGTGGGTTGCAGACTTGCTATAAAAAATGGTGATCTTGCTGAGGCTGTAAGGCTTCAAGTTGGGGAGAAATGAAGAGCAATTATGCTTCTGCCATTATATCAATGAATGGGTACATTGTAAAGCCCTCTTTTTAAAGTCATCCCAGTCACTGCAAAGTGTGTTATCAATTTACACCATGGAAAAATATATGGCCCTGCTGAGGATTTGCAACACACATCTCATTCCTCCTCATGCTCTACTGTACATCATTTAAAGATGTTCAGATAAGGCTTCAGTCCTGTAAATGCACAGCACACAGAACTGTGATTTCTTCAGTTGGAGTTCCGCACATTTGCAATATGAAGTCCAAAATTGTCAGCACTGAAAGATCTAATCTATGAACTCTGTTCTGATTCCAGTTACAGTGTAGTACAATAGTAATGTACCAAATTCTCATTCTAGGGCTGCTGAGCATTCAGGCTACATGGCAGTCATCAGTGAGCAGTAAGATAGTGAAGTGACAGCAGGGAGTGATGGTCATCAAAAGTGTACATTCCCTAACTGGATGCTGGCTATTTCTATTACTCCACAAAAACACATCAGCAAAAATATGTATCTGATTATAATGGAGATTAGATATAGATGTTTTTTAGGTTGTGGGAGGCATGAAGAGTTTGTTTTTGTGTGAACATGTGTGTTTGATGCCACCTAATAGCTTTCTGTTCAGGTATCTTGCCCTGAACACTTCTCACTTTTTTTCAGATGAGAAGTACTATAGTAGGTTCTCAAACAGTAGTTTAGGAGGGTGAAGAAATCTTATTTTAAATATATTTCTTTCCACTTTCAGAGATTGGCAGTTGTAGTCAAACTGCAGATGTAAATGCATGTAAAATAAAATAGTGTAATTAATGCTGCAAAAAATAAGTAAATATAAAGTGCATATAATATAATATTTAATATAAATACTACTGTTGTAATTTATCGCTGCTGAAGTGTGTCATTCTGTTTATTGTGTGGTTTATTCAGTTCTGGATTTCAGTGACCCCTTCAGTACTGAAGTTAAGCCAAGAATCCTACTGATGGGACTGAGAAGAAGTGGGAAGTCTTCCATTCAGAAAGTTGTCTTTCACAAAATGTCTCCAAATGAAACCCTTTTCTTGGAAAGCACTAACAAGATCTGCAGAGAAGATGTTTCCAACAGCTCCTTTGTTAACTTTCAGATATGGGACTTTCCTGGGCAAATTGACTTCTTTGACCCTACGTTTGACTATGAGATGATTTTCAGAGGCACTGGAGCACTGATATTTGTCATAGATTCTCAGGTAAAGAGAAAGTTATAAAGGTGGTATTCAAGTCACCTGTTTGTTTTAGTCGTTTTTCTCCTCCAGCTATAGGCAAATGGAATGGTAAACACAGGGACAGTCAAATTTTCAAAAGCACGTAAGGGATTTAGAGCTAAAGTCCTGTTGACTTTTAATGGGACTTTAGTGCTTTTGAAGACTGTAACCACCAATTATAATTGGCAGAGTTGGCTATTTTTAACCTCTTTTTTGCAAATAAGGATTCAAAACCTAGTTTTAATTTTTATTTTAATGTAAACGTAACTAGTCTGCTTTAAAGTCTCTGGTTCCTTGCATGGACTTGCTAATGATGCAATTGGACTTTTGTGCAGATATAAGCCTTTATGATCCCAGAAGTTTAAAACAAAGGAATTTGGAACTGTAGAAGTGTTTGCAAGTATCTTATAAAACTTAGCTGTTGTCTTGTAACTGTTCGTCATAATGTTGTGGGTTTTATTTTTCCATTACTAGGATGATTATATGGAAGCCTTGGCTAGGTTGCATCTCACCGTGACGAGAGCTTATAAAGTGAATCCAGACATCAACTTTGAAATCTTTATTCATAAAGTGGATGGTTTGTCTGATGATCACAAGATTGAAACCCAAAGAGACATTCACCAGAGGGCAAATGATGACCTTGCAGATGCTGGATTGGAGAAAATTCACCTCAGGTGAGAGAAGCAACTGTGCACAGGGTCTGCTGGAAAAGAATAAAACCCATGTTTAATGCTAAAGCCAGAACCCAGAGCAGCCTATCTGATAGTTTATCGCCTTCTAGTCCACTGAAGTAGCAGGCAACAAGAATTTATTAGGTATGACTATTAAGGGAAAAGGTAATGCCTTTGATTAATTATTCAGTCTGTAGAAAGAGTAGGTGGTTTTAGCAAATGATTGGAAATAATACACTTCAACAAACTGGGAGCTACAGGACATCAGAAGCTTTAATGCCATTCTTAGGACTTGTGAAATTAAAAATGCTATCATAATGGATGTAGTACTTCACAAACATGCTAATTCATAGAGTAGCTAATCACTTTGGTGGCATCTTTTCATTGTTAGTTTCATCCCTACTATGTAGTATTGCTTTCCAAAGGATATTGAAGTGGGAACTAAATCATTGAACTCCATGTATAGCACAGCTTTGCCATATCTATGGTTTCCTGTATTCATATTGTGTACTATCAGGCTAAATATAGCCCTGAAAATATATGTAAATTGTTTTAATTATTGACTTCAGTTTGTTGAAGAACTGTGTTTTAGAAACATTATGTAACTTCAGATCAGAAGAGAAAAATGCATAACTTCAAGTACTTTGTGTTTCAAAATAGTGACATGCTCATTGTGACAGTAACAGAATGTTCCTTTTATATGGCTAAAAGGAAAATATGGTGACATTTTTTCCAGCTTTTATCTGACAAGCATATATGATCATTCTATATTTGAAGCCTTTAGCAAAGTGGTACAGAAACTGATTCCACAGCTCCCAACACTGGAAAACCTCCTTAACATCTTTATCTCTGTAAGTACTTTTGTGTTCTTTCTAGATTTTTGCATAGAACTGATTGAGTACAAGAAAACTTGTGATTTTTTTCTGTAACAATTGAATCCTAAAAACTAGGTGCCTTTTTGAGAGATGCTGTGCACATCCAGTTTCAAGTGAAGTCAGTAGGAGCTGAGGGTTTCTACCCAAAATGCCTGCAAGATTTACAGAACAATGTAGCTGCATTTTTTCTAAAGTGAAAATATTTTGACATCATCAAATTATTTTTCAAGGTTAGATGGCCATTCAGGGAGCTGACAGTCATCCCTCATTTGTTTAGACATTGGTTTGAATGTGACCGAGGTCTGTGTGGTATGGCTTCTGTTTGTTTGTTTGTTTTTAAACAGCACTTGACATTTTCATAAATTATAAGGCCAGAAGGGATTGTCGTTTTCATCCAGTCTCACCCATTCCCAATCTCCTGTTATCATTAGAAAGTGATTGAAAAGGTGGCGGTTGTTCAGTTCCAGAGACACTTGGGCAATAGTACTAAAATACCATGCTGAACATTATAGAAAATCTACAAAAGATAGCTGTATAGCAGTATCCTGGATAGGTTCCCATTTGGGTGACATGCCAGTCACTAAGAATCATGGTCATAAATAATCTTATATTGGGCTCAGCTGTCCGGTTTGGAACTAGCAGAGGGTTTGTGCTGAACCATTTTGCAGCTCTCGAGATGATTCACCATAGGCTGTTTCTTCAGTGACTGAGGGATGTTTTGGTGTGTCTGGAGATGCCCTGTAGGTGTTTTCAGTCATGCCTAGAATGCAGGAATCAGTTGGTAGTGATGAACAGTTCTTTATCAAATCCTTAAAATGGAGTACCTTGAAGGATCTGTACTGTATCTTCCATGTTGTGCAGGGTATATCTTGCTAAGGAGGCTTGTCCAATTTGTAAACACAGGGTAAAGTATAATCAGTTAGACAGTGACATACAACTACCTATCTCTTGCTCAATGCACCTAGTTTGCAACATATGAACAACACTGTCAGTGTGATGGCTCAGAACTAACAAATTCTTACTCCTAGGTAGAGGTAATCAGATCACAAAATTAAGAGCCTTGTTCTTCCTTCACTTAAAAATATGAAAAATCAGATTAACAATCTTGATATCAGTTTTGATCAGGCTTTTTCCATAGGAAGCCATGTGTTGAAGATGAAGGGTGTTTTTTCAGTTAACAATATTCATTCACAAGTTATGTTTTCATTTATCCCATTAAGACCTTCCAGCAGCAAAAGTGATCTTTGTAATGATTCTGGGGGTGGAGTAGTTGTACCAGAGTTTTTCTGTCACTGGGAACTCTTTCAGAATGCAGTAATATATTTGCAATCATGCTCAAAGTATGCCTGTCCTGTATTCTTGAGAGTCTACCTACCACTTTACAGTCAGCCAAAAGAAACTAGCACCGTTGGTCCTTAACTGTGTAGGTCTTTGCTACATACAAATCCTTCCTTTTGAGCCTCAGTCATAGGGATATTTGTTTTTTGGTTTTGTTTTTAGCAGGTAATTGGTTTTTGTTTATTTTTTATCAGAGTGTCCCCCAGGATATAGGATTTGTTAGGTCCAAGGAAGATAAAATTCTTGAATTGAAATAAAACTAAATCTTACTTTTGTTTTTTAAGTCAGATACACTCTTAAAAAACTGAAATTTGATTTACAACAATCTAAAGGGTTCAGCTCAAAATCAGTTTAATATGTTGGAGTGGATCAGTATGTGACAAAATGCAAAATACTAGAAATCATTGTGTATCCTGTACACTAAAGGCTTATTGAATAAAAATCCTAAATACAGCTGAATGAAAATGTTACAGGTCTGACTGTGGAATGACTTCTGATATTCCTTAACTCCATATATATTTAGGGACAAATCCTGACCCTCTTCACTTTGAGGATAGACACACGCTTTGTTTCTGTTCCTTAATTAGATAAATGTCATACATCTTAGCTATCCCATCACAGTTAAGCAACTCAGCTTGAATTTCAGCTATCGAATATCTTTAATCAATCCACAGAGTAAAGAAATGTATCCGACATATTTGATTACTAAGGAAATGGTTATTTGTTTGTTTTGTTCTTCATTTTTTGCTTGCAGAAATTCAGCAAGCAGACAGAGGCTAAATGAATGAGAAATTATTCATTATGAATAACTCAGCTATATTGAGAACTCTTGGGAAAATCTCAGTCCCAGAGCATTCTAAGGGACAGTTACTACAAACACTCACTACTGGACATAATCCATGTGAGTAGTCCCATTGAAGACAATGGAATTATTACCAGGCATAGTGCTTGGTAGGCATTTTGGAGCAAGGAATATGTCTTCCTTTTATGGAAAACATTTAGCATGTTTTATATTTTAATACAATCTAAGTAATAAACAATTTTTAGGATTGTGTCACAAGTTACTTGTGAATACTTAGATCCTTGGCTTGCTGCTGTAGAAGTCAATGGAAAATTTTCATTCAATAAAACAAAAAGTGGGAGCAGGTATTTGCTTTTGTTCTGTTTTATGGCATCCTGAACACTTGGGAGGAACTAACAACAAAAACTATGCTTTAACTAGCATAATCCTTAATGTCACTGGAATGTGCTGGCAATGTCTTTTTAACTTTCAAGCAGTGCACTAAATACTTTGTTGAATGTAAAATCATAAACAAAACATTAATTTCTAACATGCCAGGTTCAGTGATTTTGTTTTATTCTCACAGTCTATCTTACATATACTATATATGTGTACTATATATTGATGAATAAGATGAGTAAAATTATTAAGTGCCTAAGTGCTATTTCTAAAAGTGACATAGTGTGTGTGTGCACCACAACGAAACACCTATGGCTGGCCTGTAGCACCCAACTCGGGCTCGCAGGGCTTGGGCTACATGGGGCCATTTCACTGCTCTGTGGACATCCTGGCTCAGACTGGAGCCTGGGTTATAGGACCCTGCAAAGTGAGAGGGTCCCAGAGCTCAGGCTCCAGCCCAAGCACAGAAGTCTACACAGCAGTGAAACAGCCCCGTGGTCCAAGTCCTGCAAAGTTTGCAAACCTGAGTTGGCTGGCATGGGCCAGCTTCAGGGGTTTTTTTCCTGTGCAAATGAACCCCTAGGCACTTGGTAGCCTATGTTGCATTGGAAATCAATGGGATTTAGGCCTCTAAACCACTTAGGCACTTATCAAAATTTTATCTGATGTCTATGAAAATTAAAAGTAAATATTCTCCATTTTTACAAGAATTAATTTTGTTAGACCAGGTGGCTGCATCAAGAGATGTACATGTTACCAAACCAAAGATTTAGCTTGGTGGATAGGGAATATTTTTCACTTTAAAATACATCAAACAGTTACATGTTGTTGGCTCTAACACCTGCTGATGAAAGTGCAGTTTTCGTTAGGAAACTTTAAAGATAAAAAAGTCTAATTTATTTATTAAATTAAGCTTCTCTGTGGTAGATTTAAACTGGTGATTTTAATCGCCTTAGTTTAACTCACTTCACCCTAGCTTCACCTCCTGTAAATTCAGTGCAGCTGGATATTACCTCTTCCTTCCATTTCTTTTTCTACTTACGTATTGTCGCTCTCTCAAATTTGTTTAATATGTTTACTTTTAATATGTGTTTACATTTTTGGATATATTTAGAAAGTCTTTTTATGTTATACAGCACCTTTCTTGTCTGTGAAGTGTTGTGGGGTACTCTGAAAACAGTAAAATAAACTTTACTTAGAAGTGGGCCCAAACTAGAATCACAGGTGCACATCCCTGAAACTTCACTGTTGATTTTTTTTTTTTTTTTGAAGTGAAACAAACTTGACTTACTTTCTTAAAAGCAAAACAGTACATAAGGCACAATCCCATCGTGGTCTGTTAGCATATAGGTAGTGTTTTCAACAAGGGCAAGATTGAGACAATGATATTTCAAATCATTCTTCATACACTTTCCTAAAAAGTAACATAATGCTGATATTCTATGCATTTCCTATTATTATTAGTGGAATATTTTAGGGTATTGACTTGTTACTATACTTTAACTGATCTAGTAACAATATATAATGATATTGATCCTTCTCTTTTCATATTTTCAGACTTCTTTTGCTCTGTATGTGTACCCTTTTTGTACTGTCACTAATTTTATCTGAGCAATTTCTTCTTTCCTTCTGAATTCTCTCATCAACCCCTCTCTTTCTTTCACTAAAGGTATACTGAGATATGAAAAAGCATATTTCTAAAAGTCAGATTTTCTGAACTATGTTGATTGTGCCCTCTTAGATTATAAAACTGTGAAGATTTTAAAAATCTATTTTACCTTTATCAATATGATTTTTCTTTACTCTGTATTTCTCACACTTGGAAATACAAAATAGAGTAGTCATTTTCATTCTTGTTTATAGACCATTCCTATTCAGTTTCATATTCAGCTCATGTTCAAAACTACAATATTTGAGTTTCAAACACTGCTGGAGACTAAAATAATAGGAGAACTAAATAATTTTAATTGAAATTAAAATCTTTTGTTTTTGTAAAATCTGAATTTTAAATTAAATTTGACATCTGCTGAAGTACATGAGGAATTTATGTCAAAAATGAATTATTTTTCCTTTTAAATCATACAGATGCCATTTTTGTCAGATATGGCAATCAAATATTTTTTTGTTCTTGGGTTTTGAGGAATGGTATGGTATCCAGAGTGTATAGATTGTAAATTTCAATAATCGATTACTAGAGACTGTTAAGAACAATCTGTGGTGTACGTTTTCCTGTTGAAATAAAATAAATTTAAGCCCATGACACCTATTATTACTGAGTTCCTAGGATTAATTCCCTGTATGTTGATGGATGAATTAGAGGTTCTTTAAAATTAAGCTGCCCAAAATGTTATGGGCTATTGTGCTGAACAATACCCCAGAATGAAATCCCTTAATTGATAATTTGATGATCACTTGATCATTACCTGTTAGGTTCATTCCGTCTCGGGCACCTGGCATTGGCCACTGTCAGCAGGCAGGATACTGGGCTGAATGGACCTTTGATCTGACCCAGTATGGCCTTTCTCATGTTTGTGGCAGTGTTCCAATCTTGTCCCCATGAGTCCCATGTTTCTAGGCGGTTTATGGTAGCCCCAGAGGCTCACTGCGACCCTCCACGTAGCCCTTCTCTCTCTAGGGCCAGGGTTACAGTCTACTGAGCCCTTTTCATCATAAGCCAGCAAAGAGGTTGGTAAGAGAACTCCCACAGTCTCTGTTGTCCCTACAGGCTTATTTCAGAATAGTTTAGCCTCCTGTCCTGACAGGGGCCTGTCTTTCCCTCCCAGGAAGTGTTTCTGTAGTGGCGGGTTCAGGGGACCCCGGGCCCACCCTCTGCTCCAGATTCCAACCCAGGGACCCTAATGGCAGCAGCTATTGGCAGCCGACCTTTCACTGCCAGGGTTGCTACTTTTCCCTGGGCCACTTTCCCACAGCTCTCCCGCTTCTCTCTTCTTCACCCTTTCCTTAGGGCTCCCTTACTACTGGCTTGAGGATGCCTTCATTACCCAGCCCTTCAGAAGCACTTCTCCTCTGGCTCTCTTTTTCTCTCCTGGCCTGACTGGAGTGAGCCCTTTCAAAGTCTCAGAGGGGCCTTAATTAGAATCAAGTATTCACATTAGCTTAATGGCCTCACCTGACTTTGCAGGTTAATTAGAGTCAGGTGTTCTCATTAGCCTAATGCAGACGTGGACCAACTATGGCCCGTGGGCCACATCCAGCCTGCAGGCCCATCCTGCCTGGCCCTTAAGCTACTGACCAAGGAGGCTAGCCCCCAGCCCCTCCTCTGCTGTCTCTCCTCCCCCGCAGCCACGCCGCTGCACTGCCAGCACGTCTTGTGCGCGCCCACTGCCCAGGTTGTCCAATAAGCCAGTCCTGCTGCTCTGAGCAGCATGGTAAGGGGGAGGAGAGCGGGGGTTTAGATAAGGGGAGGAGGGTCCTGGGTGGCAGTCAGGGAGCAGGGGTGGTTGGATAGGGCGTGGGAGTCCCAGGGGACAGTCACGGGGCGGGGTGTGGATAAGGGTTGGGGCAGGGCAGAGGCCAGCCTGTTTGGGGAGGCACAGCCTTTCCTACCCGGCCCTCTATGCAGTTTCGCACCCCTGATGTGGCCCTCGGGCCAAAAAGTTTGCCCACCTCTGGCCTAATGGGTTCAACTGAATCTTTGCAGGCTAATTGGAGTCATGTGTCCACTCTAGCCTGGAGCAGCCCCTGCTCTGGTCAGTCAGGGAACAGAAAACCACTTATCCAGTGGCTAGTGTATCTGCCTTCGACTACCCTGCTGTGCTTCCTGGATACCACCAGGACTACTCTGCTGTACCCAACTGTCCTGGGTCTATCACAGTTCTTAATTCCTGGAAATGGGTGAAAGATGGCAGGAAGGTCACTTTAATCTATAAATATTTATTAAATAGTTCATTTGAAAGAAAACAGTACTGAGTGAAATGATTAACTGAGTTTGCTTGAACTATAAAAACTGTTCATCGGAGGTTTTCAAGGCTTCTGATGGAATTATGTAATTGCTGTAGCAACAGTTCAAACCCATATTAGGCAGCACTCATAAATGGACTTTCTTCTTATCTGAAATTTACTTTGACTGGAAGTTTGGAAAAGTTACTTCTCCTTCTGGATGTTTCTTTTCTGGGGAGCGCTTGGCAATTTTGGCATGATCCCCACTGAGAATTTGCCCTTTGTTTCAGCTACTGGTGCAAATCCTTATTGTTAAAACTACATTTTAGTCATGGGTATTTTTAGTAAAAATCTTAGACAGGTCATGGGCAGCAAACAAAAATTCATGGCCTATGACCTGTCCATGACTTTTACTATGTACCCCTAACTAAAACTTGGGCTGGAAGGCTGCAGGTGCTTTGTGGGGTGGGGAGTGGTCTGAGGGCACTGCAGGTTCTGGGGGTGTGGAGGGGCCAAGGATCCCTACTGGTGCTGGATCATAGTGGGTGGGTTGCAGCGCACAGCCGGGACCCCCACTGGTGCTGGGAAGACGGGACGGGGGAGCCCTGTTGGTGCTGGTCAGGAGAGGATTGGCAGGGCTCGCAAGCTCCCTACTAGACTCTGCACGTCTGCGTAGCTCCAGTCAGGAGGTCTCCTCGCGTTGTTCCCGCCACAAGCACTGGCTCCGCAGGCGCATCTCCCAATGGCCGGGAACCACTGCCAATGGGAACTTTGGGGGCAGTGCCTGCCGGCACGGGCCCCACACAAAGCACAAAGATTGTATATTAATTAAGATACAGATTGTATTGTACAGATTAAGATTGTATATATTAAGCACAAAGATTGTATATTAATTTTCACTTGTACTTGCTCTCTATATGGCGGGGGTGGGATATACAAGGTTGGTATTATTGGAAGAGATGTATACCTTGAACGAATTTTTTTCTTTGTTTATAGAATTCTGGGATTGAGAAAGCATTTCTGTTTGATGTAGTCAGTAAAATTTATATTGCAACGGACAGTACTCCAGTGGATATGCAAACTTACGAGCTCTGCTGTGATATGATAGATGTTGTTATCGATATTTCTTGTATCTATGGGTAAGTAGATTGTTGTTAATCATGCTTGTTAATCTTGTTTAGCCACTTCATTAGGCTAGAATACATTATATGATAACTAAAAACTGACTGTCCTACAGATTGGAATGACTTTGAGATATTGCAGTTTTATAGGCCACAGTATTGTATGTCAAAGTGAATGGGAAATCACCTAAAGTATCCCATATACATGTAATGCCATAGACACTTTAAATATGCTGTGATAATAGCTAGGGCCTTACCTAATACATGGCCATAGGATTTTAAAAACCATCAATTTCATGGTTTCAGATATTTATAGCTGAAATTTCATGGTGTTATAAGCATGGGGTCCTGACTGAAAAGAAGGTTGTGGGAAGTCTCAAGGCTATTGTAGGGGAGTTGCAGTGTTGCCACCCTTACTTCTGCGCTGTTGCTCACAGAGGTGCTGCTTTCAGAGCTGGACAACCAGAGAGTAGCAGGCAGCACAGACATGAGAGGTGTTTGGTGTGCGTGGGGTCATCGCTTTTTTTGTGCGGGAGAAAGGGCTGGTCTTACGGGTGGGTGACTGCCTCTGGTCCCATAGTCAGGGAGTGCTGTGGTTCCCCCACCCCTTGCCAGCCCAAGGGCCCTTTAACGCTCGAGCTGTGGGGAGGGGCAGGTCTGGGAGCAAGTTTCTGGAACCTTTGTTAAAGTGGGTGTCCACCAGTACCAGGTAGGCAGAGGGCAAGGGTGGTGTTGCTCCTCTAAACTGCAAGCCTTGGGCAGACAGAGATGGTGCTGGCAGCTCCCCCGTTGTGAAGCGCTGTCCCTACTGGCACCACTCCAGGCCTGCCAGAGTGTTGCAGGAGTTTTTTTTTTGGGGGGGGGAGCTACCTCTTCCCCCCAAACTGTGCCCATGTTAAAAGTGGGGGGCGGGGGCATGGCCCCCTGGTTCCTCTGGTTCTGGTGCAGTTGGCTCGGGGTGACCCAGCTGGAGGCTCCTACCATGCTCCAGGCTCCAGCTGGGCTGGGGAGGGACGGGACTTCCTCTTCTCTTGCAGGGGCTGCTCCCAGCGCCAGGTCAGGCACACTTCCAGGAACCTGCCTGGCTGTAAAGAGCTCTGCTCCTGCTCCCTATAAAGTGACTCCTCCCTCTGCGGCTGGGGAGCAATGGGAGCAGGAAGCGGGGTGGGAGTGCAGCGCTTCCTGCAGCCAGGGACAGTTCCTGGGGGTGAGTCTGACTGGGCCCTGGGTGTGGCCTCTGCAGGAGAAGAGGAAGTTGTCTCCCTCTCCAGCCCCGCCAGGACTAGCAGCTGGAGCCTGGCGCATGGTAGGAGCCCTGACTGAGGCGTCCCCAACTCTGCCCTTTCCTGGCAGATTTCACAGGGGAGACAAGATTTCATGGTCCAGGATGCGTTTTTCACAGTCATGAATTTGATAGGGCCCTAATAATAGCCATTAACGTAGAAATGGGGAGGGAACGGGGCCATTCTTTTAAAATGACATTTTTTGGTGAATCTGGGTGTTGAATTTCACACTCAAATGTTTGCCATTTTGTTTTAAAGTGGAGCTCCCATTACTATTTTTGTTTAGTTTGCCACCAAATGGTACTTGAGCATATTCCACTCCTTCCTCCCTGTACTCTTGTTCCCAGGTGTCTTGACTTTCATTTTCCCATCCCCTTCCATTAGCAATCATACACTTCACCGCTGTAACTGTAAATCTTCGAAGGTACTGTTATAACTTGATCCTGAGATGTGTGGAACATCCAGTGTTTCCACTGAAGTCAGGATCATAGTGAGGTACAAATAGTGCATCCTGGAACACAGCCTCTAACAGCTAATCCATAAAATACTAAATAAAGAGCGTGTGGTGGCCTTTGGTACCTGCCAACACTGCAATAGGATTTTTAATGATAGCAGGTGGGCAAAACTCTTTCTAATAAAGGTCCTGTCTTAAAGGTAACATTCGAATCATTTGCGTGGTTCTCAAAGCTTTACAGTCCTGTTAAACATATAAAGCATAGGTTTGACTGAGGTACAGTACACATTCGATTTTTAAAAGGAAGAACAATTGTAGAATGTTCTTATAGTTTATGTTTTATTACAGATTGCACAAGTTCAGCTGCTTCACTAATCTTACAAAAGCTTGTGCCTTGCAGATACATACAATAATTAGGGATCAGTTTCTGTGACATTATGTTTTAAGGAAAAAGCTGCTGTTGTGTACATCAAAAATAAACAAATCTAATTTATTACTATTTACCATTAGTGGACATGGCACCTTATATATAGGTGTGCAAAAACTGTGACTGTACCATGCACTCTTTAAATAACCGTTTAGCATTTGTGAGCAGTTAAAAATCTCTGTTTGTCATCGTATTGAGATATAGTGTAGCTTAGAGACATAAGGTAGGACTTGGGGATAAGATTTTTTTTAACTGATTAGGATTATTTTAGCTTACAGAGATGTGGGAGAGAGAGAAAAGTAAGTGATAGAGACATTAAACTGCAGAGAAGCTACTCTGATGCATATTTGACCTTTCCCCAAATACAAGACCAAGAGGCCATACAGGCATGTCGTGTCTTAGGTGCATTTAATATGCGCGATTTCCACTTTACGCGATCAGGAAAAGAAAAGGGAAAAATAAAAATTTAGAAACTTTCTGTAGGGTGGGTGATTTCGCCTGCCTTTGAAGTCAACGGGTTTCAGCTATACGCGGTTTCCGCTTTACGCGATAACCGCGGAACAGAACCCTCGCGCAAGACGCAACATGCCTGTATAATGAATTGATGACAGATGTAAAAGGAAAAAAAGGAAATGCATATCCACAGAGTGTGGAATCTTGAACTTGCTGCTGCAAGATATTGGTGCAAATAGTTCATGAGACTGAGGCACATTACCCTTAGAGTAATAAAACTACTATGTGCATTTAAACTACTGGATCAAATTACAAGGTTCATCACAGGTATTTGCTAATTGTCAGTTTGAATCAGGAAGAAGTCTCTCCTTTTGGTACACTGTTGCATAAGTAGGTTCATTGCTGGGAATTTAATGCATTGACTTGAACTATCAGCTGCCACTGCCCAAATTAAGTTACTGAACTCAGAATTATCAGGCCAGAACAGAGTAATTGTTTCACAGTATTTATTTGGGCTAAGGTCAGAGTGTTGTATATTAATAAAAATGCAAACAAGTTTGTGGTAGATTGGTCCATAACAGACAGGAAAGAAGTGTGGTTTACTTCAGGTGTGTGACCGTCAGGATATCTGAGTTCTGTTCCTAGCTCTCATAGGCTTCCTATGTGACTTTAAACAAGTCCTTTAATCTCCCTCTCTGTCTCAATTTTCATATTGTGTAAAATAAGGATGATACCTGTCTCACAGAGAAGCTCTGAAGCTGAATTTTTTATAAGCACATTTTCAGATATTTAGATGGAAGGTTCTGTATAGATAAATCATTTAAATTTGTCCAGTGACTTGCTAATTTTTTTTTAATTTTGCCATTTAGGCTCAGAGAAGATGGCGCAGGAACACCTTATGACAAAGAATCAACAGCAATCATCAAACTGAACAATACAACTGTTCTTTATCTAAAGGAGGTGACAAAATTCCTTGCTCTTGTTTGCTTTGTAAGAGAAGAAAGCTTTGAGAGAAAAGGTATTTTTAATTTTTTTGTTGTAATACATTTTTTACTTCATATTCACGAACTAATAAGTAACTGTGAGGTTGTTCCTAGCTGATGTTTTGACTTGTAGTGGTATCACAAATATAAAATAAAAGCATATTTTGATATGGCTTTCATATCATTGTGCTTAAAAGGATGAGGTGTTTGTGTTGCCACTCAGATAAGATGAAATGCTAAATATATTAACAACTTTCCTGTATGAAAGAGCCATACAATCAAATGTCAAATGCAATAAGACTTTCATTTATACTAATACAAAAACAATAATTGTTTCCACACGTCTTCGCTAACTTTGCATTACAATTATTGGTATTAGAATATGCAATTGTAATATCTTATCCACAGAACCCAAGGAAAAATAATTTGAGTCCTTACTTTTCAATAAGAAAAGACTTGTTTTGTTATTGCCTCTTTGAGATTTTTCTTTATTTTTTTAAACTGTGTGTTTGGAAACTAGGCAGTTTTCGGGTTTTATATATCCGGTACTAAGTTTGTGAGTAACCCACTCTGACTCCTGCCAAGGTGAGTATTAACAACTCTAGTTCACTGTCCAGCTGTTCATTGGTCTGTGTGTATTGAGCTGTTGGTCTTGGTCAGATTCCTAGTGGAGAAGTGTCTGTGTGTCTCACAACCCACCCTTACTGTTGGTTCTAATAACGATACTTGACAGTCTCATAGTCTGAGCTGTGAAGAATGAACTTTGTCTGAGACCTAGAACGCACTTCCTTCCTCTCAAAATTACTGTATGTAAGCGGGTCAGTGTATAGTAGTCAGCAATACTGGTGCTATCCCTGTTCAGTGAATTGATTAGACGACTTGTCTCATTTTATGGAATTCCAGCCAGAGTGGGTATCTTATCAATACAGAAGGATTGATTGGTGTTGGTGTCAATACACAGCTCTAGTATCTTTGGTTTTGTCAAATTGGGATATTTCCTTAGCATTTAAGCTGGAATTATTATTACAAGTTGTGCTAACAACTGTGACCCGCACCCCTTCTGCACCCCACACCCAACCCCCTGCCCTGAGGCCCAACCTTGAGGCCCCTACCACACCCTTCCTGCACCCCAATCCCCTGCCCTGAACCTCCTGCTCCACCCCGCATCCCAACCCTCTACCCTGAGCCCCCTCCTGCACTCCGCATCTCCTCCTGCACCCCTACCCTGAGCCCCCCCTGCACTCTGCACCCCCTCCTATACCCCAGTCCCTTGCCTTGAGCCCCCATCCCCTGCCCTGTGCCCCCTGCCACACCCTGCACCCCTCCTGCACCCCAGCCCCCTGCCCTGAGTCCCCTGTCACATGCTGTACCCTCTCCTGCACCCCAACCCCCTGCCCTGAGGTCCCTGCCTTGAGCCCCTGCCACACCCCTCCTGCACCCCAATCCCTTGTCCTGAGCCCCCTGTTGCACCCTGCACCCCTCCTGCACTCCAACCCCCCTGCCCTGAGCCCCTTCCTGCATGCCACACTCCCTCCCACATCCCAACCACCTTCCTCAGCCCTACATTCATGGCCCTGCATACGATTTCCCCACCCAGATGTGGTCCTCGGGCCAAAAGGTTTGCCCACCCCTATGCTAGATCATCCATAATTTAATGTACTTTTATCATGTCCCTTCTTATTCATCTCCTTCCTAACAATCCCATTCTTTTCAATCTCTCTTCATATGAGTGTTTTTCTAGGCTCTTTATCATTTTTTTTCACTCTTCTCTGAACTTCCTCTGATTCAGCAATAACCTTATTGAGATTGGATGACCAGTATTGCACAGAGTATTCCAGCTGATACTGCAACATTAATTAATAAAAAAAAGTATTATAAGATTAACTGTCCCATTCCTTATGCAACCTACCATCTTGTTCACTTTTTTAAAATATATTTGCACACTGATCACAGGTCTTCTCTGCAGTGATGCCCAGGGCCAACCTGTGAGCTGATCCAGTTAATTTAGAACCCTGTTCAGTGTATGAGTAGTTTTACATTTTTTTCCCTCCCATATGCATTACTTAGCATTTATAGACATTGAATTTCATTTGCCACCGTGTTGCCTGTTTACCTACCTTGTTTACATATCCTTGAAGTTCCTCTTAGTCCTACTTGGCCCTGATTAAAGGTATGTCCAGACTACAGTGGCATAACTATGAGACTGTAGCTATAGCCATGAAGCGTACAAGCTTCCTATACCGATGAAAGGGGTTTTTCCATCAGTGTAGTTGATTCACTCTCTGAGAGGTGATAGCTAAGTCAATGGAAGATGGGAATCTAGTACAGAATCATGAGATACTACACTGTAAATAATTCTGTTTTAATATTAAATGTGCTTTTTCAATAAATGAAAAATTGTCATCCGTAAAATTGACCGACTATAGCCCAAGGCCAGTTAAGTGAGTCATTAGTAAATATAATATGGAAAATAAGTTAATTTGATATTGTATTTTAATATGGTATAAAGATTTTAGAATTTAAAATTCTTTTTTCCTTTTTGTATCTCTCTCTTTCTAGGACTAATAGACTACAACTTCCATTGTTTTCGCAAGGCCATACATGAAGTATTTGAAGTAAGAATGAAAGTAGTGAGATCTAGAAAACATCAGAACCAGATGCAAAAAAATAAAAGAGCCACCCCTAATGGCACACCTAGAGTACCACTGTAGCTAAAGTCCTAATGGCATTATTGACAGAAAGGCTCTTGTTGCACTGACTGAAGGGGAAGAGAAATGGGACTGATGTATTACATGGATTTTCCTCCCAACCCCTCAAAAAAGCACTGTTTAAACATTTTTATCCAGTCAGTTTTTTCATATACCGTGAGCACTTTGAGCAAAATATTGTATATAAACATTAAGGTGAATATATGTTCTTGTAAGCATTCTCTTAATATATGCTGTAAACTTTTTTCCAGGCCATATTAAGAAAAAATAGCTGTGACAGAAATGTTGGGTACATAATTTGCACTTTTTTTCATGTTCTCCTCTTGGAGTTAAACTTTGATAAACTTAGTTTTTTATGCTGACTTTCATGGATGGTGTCAGGTAAACTGTATGGTGTAGTTTATATACACGCTACAATCAAATTGTTTACTAAACAATCAAGAAAACTTGATACAATTACTTTTTTAAAATTTATGACAGAATACATAACATTCATACAAATCTAACTTCATATGTTTTTTTCAATTTGTAAGTTGAAGAATTCTTATTTTGAAGTATGATAGCAATAAGAGCCTGAACAACTGGTAGGTAAAAATTTGCTTTTGTAAAACAGGCCTTTGGCTAAACTCTACCCAGACTTCTCCATAACACTGGTAATGCCCTCTCAGTTGGGCTTTTTATTATAATTTACCTCAACATATATCTCTAAAATAACTTTCTATAAAGATATTATTTTGTAATACTGCTTTATGTTGCATTGGTGTTTCTGTAACATTTTAGGAGCAGAGTATGTAACTGAAGGATTGTAGTTATATGCTTAGTTTGAGAGTCTGAGACTCTACAATTGGAGGAAGAAAAAGTTTGTATTTCATTTCTGCCATAACAATATAATATAAAGTTTCAGGTATATTAAAGCATTAGAGAAAAATCCTAAAGTTGCTCATGTTGGAGCCCAGTTCTGCTTGCTTTACTTGAGTCAAATCTCCCTTTGATTTCAGAGGGAGTTCTTCTTAAGTAAGGACTGGAGGATTGGTCTCTTTTACTCTAATCTACATAGATATTGCTACTTTCTGTTTTAACACTGATCACAGCAACATAGCTGTCGTTGCAGCAATTATGGCACTGCCTACCACAAAAAGGAGGGCAGAGGGAAGTAAAACTTGCCTTTTTAATTCTATATTCATTTTATAGTTGTAGCTTAAAGAATAGCTCTTCCAAGTGAAAGAGCACACAGGGAAGAGCAGCTCCTGTGCCCACGTCCTCTACATAGGGCTTATGTGCACATGACTCTAGAACAGCTGCAAGGGTTCACTGGATAACCAGGTAGCCAGAAAAGATAAGGGAGGAGCACTTTTGAAAGTTTCCTTTGTTAAAAAGCACACATTCTGTTAAAACAAATTGTAATGCTGTACCTTTAGTTGTGCCCTTGAACCACCCGTATTTTCTGGTTTATGACAGAAATTGAGAGTTTTTACCGACAGCAAACATAATCATTGAGAGACTTGCAGAATACATACACTATACTCTTTTATCAGACCATCTTGGAATGTCTTATGCAATTCTTCAGCTTCTGTTACTGTGCCCAACTTCATGGTGGGAGAGTGCCAGCTGAGATAGAAGATAATAATGCAGTATGTCTACGTGAATATTAGTCTAAGGAGAAGCTATTGGCTTTTAACCCTTCATTACTGCCTAATGCACATGATTTTTCTGTTTATGCTTTAGTCTTAAATGGTTCCTTTGTTCTGAGTTTATTGGTCAGAAATTGAGTTTTTTAAAATACGAATTTAATCAACAAATGGATCCTTTCTAGTGTATCTGATAAATATTGTGAAAAATATGCCAAATGTATGGTTCTGAGTGCTTGAGAGAGGTGGAGACCACTTCAGGTACCCACAAGTGGTGGAGGGGGGAGACTTCATGCCAGTGTGAAGAATAGGGGCTGCAGTGGTACACTGTGGTATATTGGTAGAAAGAAAGAAAGAAAAGAAATGGGAAGCTCCTATACTAAACTTCATATTCCCCAAATGAGAAGTGGATAAACTCTTTACCAGGGACTACATTATTGGCACTGGTTCAAGAGGGGAGTGTGCTTCAAAAATACCAGAGAGAGTGAGCTCCTTCCAGTGTTATCCCTCTGACACTAGCTGGGTTTTTTTTGTGGCAGTGTTGTAGGCAGTTGTCCCCAGCCTACCAGTAGTATCTTCTTTGGGAGTTAATAGTCAAGTCAGTGAGTGCTCCCCTGTATTCTCCCCTCCATAGCATTTCCACAAAAGTGGATTTGGGCCACAGCGTGTGCATATTTGTCTCCCTCTTTTGTTGCAATGGTGTGTCACGAGTATCAATTTTCACCACTTTACTTCTCTCAGATGTATCTGATTATGTGAGGCAAGGAATATCTCCAGTCTGCCCATGTATTGAACCAGACACTTCAAAGAATGCTACTGGTTCTTTTTCCTGCCATAGAGATGCTGTGGAAACCAGGAGAGGTTAATTAAGATATCTGGTTTCTTTATGTAAGCATCCACATTTTTCCACTAAACATGCAATCACAGTATCATATTTGTATGTGCATGTGGAGACACTGTCAACTTAGTTAAGCTTTACATTTTACATTATGTTGCATATTATAGTGTCACCAGGATGACTCTTGCAGCTATCATACAAAACTTCCATTTGGATAAAATCAGGGTAAAAATTAAATGATCTTACCTATGTTACAAATAATATGTTGGATTATTAAAGATGAAAGAACTGAAAGAATGTTAAAATAAAACTGCTACTTTTGTTGTTCACTTTTTGCATTCCTCAGCTTGGATGATGATTCATCTTTCACATTTGATTTGTCAGTTACTAAAAAAACCCCTGTTAGTTACTCATGTACTACCAGGACTCTGAAGTGTTTGAGCAGTGAAGCATAAGGGAGATTTTTTTTTTTTTTTTTTTTTTTTTTTTTAAAGAACATGAGGTTTCCGTTCTGTGACTTTAAATTTCATGGTCATTTTACATTTTGTAAAAACAAGCTTTTACACAACCTACATTTAAGGCTGTATTTGAACAGATAGTGCCCCTTTAAAATAAACAGCTTGAATGTCCTTTATACGTTTTTTTACTTCCAACTTCAGGCATTAGTCAGTATTAACATACAAATTTCCATCAACTTGATTTTGTGGATTAGGGCTATATAACTAATGCAGTAAGCAGAAGCCCAGAGTACATAAATGCAGCTGAGAACACTGTGATTTCTTTTAAGAAGTTAAAATATGTCCTGTCTTTCTGGGATTGGGAAGATTTTTAAGGATTGCAATATCAGAATATCTTTCTATAATGTTGTGATTACAGGTGCAAAGCACATTATTGAAGATGTTTGTTCAGTAAGAAGATGCTTTAGTGATATGTAATTGAAAACATAGTCACTCAAGAGTAGGGTTGCCAACCCTCCTGGAGTGGCCGGGAATTGTGTGGAATTGGCATGGATTATTGAAAACAATCTGGGAGATTTTAATAGAAACAGAACAATTAATGACATTATGTCATGTAGAAAAAAAAATCTCCCCGAATATCTTCAGTCAGAGTTGGCTCAAAAGTTGAGGGTTTTTTTTTTTCTTTTGGTGATGACACAAGATAGTTTCCAGAAAATATTAAAATTGTGACTTGTATCATGGGGCCTGAAGCTTCACTTTTGAGAGGGGAAAATACTTTGTGAAAAGTATGAGCCTAATCTGACAAGGTATTATGGGACAAGGTGGGTGAGATCTCTTTTATTTGACCAACTTCTGTTGATGAGAGACCAAAACATACCCGGAGCTCTTCTGCAGGTCTGGGAAATGTAGTTGTGTTGCCAGACCTGAAGAAGAGCTCTGCCTAAGCTCAAAAGCTTGTCTCTTTCACCAACAGAAATTAGTCCTCTAAAAGATATTACCTCACCCACCCTGTCTCTCTAATAGTTTGGGAATGACATGGTTAGAACACTGCATAAGGCATTATAGAAACTTAGGGCAGGATGTGTGGGAAGTCTGCCCGTTTTTAAGCTTACTAACCATTTTTTAGTTATGTAGTATCTCAGAAATGACTTGCCTTATAAACCTCAAATCCATTTTTAAGCACTCTCAAAGTAAATCCACTATTTCAATAAATTGAGGAATTAGTAAAGTTAAATAATCCTATACAGGTCATCATGTACAGTATCGATTGTTTGCTTCTGAGGGACATTTCTTGGATCCTTTTCAAGATCTTTTAATAGTAATCATTACAACTGTATTAAATTTGTTAGATTTTAAAAAACTTCTCTCTTGCTAGCTAGAGCTATAAAGAGATAGTAAATTGCTTGTTTACTGTCACACTAGGTGCGTTTGAAAATATCTTGATCAACTTTGAGAATTAAGGGCCAGATGATGCACATTGAACAATATTCACATGGATAGTCCCATTAGAGTCAATAGGACGATTCATGTGTAAGAGGTTCACAGTCTAATATAAATGACTTTTCTGGAGATGATATTGCTAAACTGAACGATTGAACGATGGCAAGCCTACAGCTGTAGTTCTGTCAAATCTGCTTGGGTGCATAACTGGTTAGAAAACTGTTCCCAGAGAGTAGTTATCAGTGGTTCACAGTCATACTGGAAGGCCATAATGAGTGCAGTCCCACAAGGATCAGTTCTGGACCTAGTTCTGTTCAATATCTTCATCAATGATTTAGATAATGGCATAGAGAGTACACTTCTAATGTTTGTGGATGATGCCAAGCTGGGAGGAGTTGCAAGTGCTTTGGAAGATAGAATTAAAATTCAAAATGATCTGGAAAAACTGGAGAAATTATTTGAAGTAAATACAATGAAATTCAATAAGGACAAATGCAAAGTACTCCACTTAGGAAAGAACAATCAGTTGTGCATATACAAAATTGGAAATGACTGCCTAGGATGGAGTACTGCAGAAAGGGATCTGGGGGCCATAATGGACCACAAGCTAAATTTGAGTCAATCGTGTAATGCTGTTGCAAAAAAAGCAAACATCATTGTGGGATGTATTAGCATGAATGTTGTAACAAAGACATGAGAAGAAATTCTTCCGCTCTACTCCGTGCTGGTTAGGCCTCAAATGGAGTATTATGTCCAGTTCTGGGTGCCACATTTCAGGAAAGATGTGCACAAATTGGAGAAAGTCCAGAGAGGAACAACAAAAATGATTAAAGGTTCAGAAAACATGGCCTATGAGGGAAGATTGAAAAAAATGGATTTGTTTAGTCTGGAAAAGAGAAGACTGAGAGGGAACGTAACAGTTTTCAAGTACATAAAAGATTGTTACAAGAAAGAGGGAGAAAAATTTCTTCTTCTAAATCTCTGAGGATAGGACAAGACGCAATGGGCTTAAATTGCAGCAAGGGAGGTTTAGGCTGGACAGTAGGAAAAATTTCCGGTCAGGGTGTTTAAGCACTGGAAAAAATTGCCTAGGGAGATTGTGGAATCTCCAGCATTGGAGATTTTTAAGAGCAGATTGGACAAACAACTGTCAGAGTTGGTCTAGATAATATTTAGTCCAACTATGAGTTCAGGGGCCTCAACTAGATGACCTCTCAATATCCCTTCCAGTCCTGTGATTCTATACCTTAGAATCGTAAGGCCATATGTTCCCCTCACTGAGGAAATCCTCCGAGTAAAAATTTAAAGCTAAGGAAAACTGAGAAGTCTTCACATAAGGGAAGGTGACTGTAGCATCTTCAATAGCTTAATCTAGACCCTGGAGCACTAATTGTGAACAACTGCAGTCTAACCTGAAAAACGGGATGGAAGTGGGGAAAGAACAGGAGCCAGCAACTACACCTAGCATTTTCTCCTTGCAAAGCAGTTATTAGATCCAATAATATTATTAACCAAAATCAGTTCTGGCTATGAAACTCTTATGTCTGCTATCAGCCATGCTCTGGATACATACGAGAAACATTTGCTTTTTTTTCCATATCCAGAAGATGCGAAAACTAGAACAGTGAGGGACCTGAAAGCAAGAGCACTGAAATGCAGCCACGCAGTCAGCAGTATGTAGATCCTAACACAGGCCTTTGTAAGCTCCTTCTGTACTTTTGAACCACTATTCAGTTAATTGTGGCTACAACCTTGTCCCTACAATGAATGTTGTATGTCCATTCCAACTAGGTATCATCTGTAGTGCAAGTTTTCATGCTATCAAAAGAAATAAGAACAATTTTAAAAAGGAACCCCACAGGATGGTACACCACAGCCTAACACGAGGCATATAGATGGAGATTGGTAGGGGTTTTTTTCTCCTTCCATGCTGTTGCTCTATAGAAGATATGAATCTGACTTAGGTCTTTTCCATCCCTAATTTCTATCAGGTTATCAGATGTCTCTCAGGTTGTCTCTTCTGATCAATATTCCTTACACAATATTCTCTCTTGCTGTATCCAGTATAATTCTAAATTGAAAATAAAATGTCTTCCACTGCTAATATTTGAGAAACTATTTTACAGTTCATAGACCTCACTAGCAGGAAACTTTGTTTCTGATATTTAACCTAAATGTTACGCTTAGCTTCAATCCTTTTTATAATTCAAACTGATTTAAAACTATGGTGAAAAGGGAAAGCAATACCATAATTTGATATAACTCCTCCCTCTTTGCAAACAAAAATTTTTTTTCTTAATTTAGACTTCAGACAATGAAGGCTACTCTAAACTACTCAAAAAAGTTCTGCTTCAGCCAATCAAATCAAACAAAGCTTGTTCCTTAGTTCTTTGTTTTATTTATGTAGAACCACTAATTACAAAATGATTTGGCAAAACTCTCGGTTTCATGACATTGTAGTTTTAGAATTAAACTCAGTGGAAACACAGTAATTTTTCCCCTGGAAAGAAGGTGCTGTCCATCTGTTTAGTTATTGAAACAGATGTGCCAGGTCTGACTTCACAGAGGGGACTTCAAAAGCTAAGTCTACTAGCTTGGTAATTGTAAAAGGCACAAGAGTTAAATGTCTGCAAGCTGCATCAAAACTTTTTAAAACACCATAATAAAAGCTCAAATTAAATATACCCAATTTTTTTAAAAAAACAGAAAGAGGACCAAAAAAATGCCACCATGGCTAAACAACATGGTAAAAGAAGCGGTTAAAGGCAAAAAAAAAAAATCCTTTAAAAATTAGAAGCTAAATCCTACTCAGGAAAATAGAAAGGAGCATAAACACTGGCAAGTCAAGTATAAAAGTATAATTAGGAAGGTCAAAAAAGAATTTGAAGAGCAAGTAACAAAACACTCAAAAACTAACATCAAAAAATGTTTAAATACATCAGAAGCAGGAAGCCTGCCAACCAATCAGTGGGGCCACTGGACGTTCAAGGTGCTAAAGGAGCACTCAAGGAAGACAAGGCCATTGCGGAGAAGCTAAATTAAGTCTTTGCATTGGTCTTCACTGTAGAGAATGTGAAGTAGATTCCCACATCAGAGCCATTCTTTTTAGGTGACAAATATGAGGAACTGTCTCACATTGAGTTATCACTGAGGAGGTGTGGAACAAATTGATGAACAGTAGTAAGTCACTAGACCAGATGATAGTCACCCAAGAGTTCTGAAGGAATTTAAATATGAAATTGCAGAATTACTAACTATGGTATGTAACTTATCACTTAAATCAGCCTCTGTACCAAATGACTAGAGGATAACTAATGTGATGCTAATTTTTTAAAAAAGGCTCCATAGGTGATCCTGGCAATTATAAGCCAGTAAGCTTAACTTCAATACCAGGAAAACTGGTTGAAACTATAGTAAAGAACAGAATGATCAGACATATAGATGAACATGACTGGGAAAGAATCAAAACAACTTTTGTAAAGGGAAATCATGTCTCACCAATTTATTAGAATTTTTTGAGGTCAACAACCATGTGGACAAGAGTGATCCAGTAGATTTAATGTATTTGGACTTTCAGAAAGCCTTTGACAAGGTCTCTCACCAAAAGCTATTAAGCAAACTAAGCTGTCATGGGATAAGAGGAAAAGTCCTCTTATGGATCAGTAACTTGTTAAAAGATGGGAAATAGAGGAAAGGAATAAATGGTCAGTTTTCATAACGAAGAGCGGTGAATATCGGGGTCCCTCAGGGATCTGTTCTGGGACAAGTGCTGTTCAATACATTCATAAATGATCTGTTAACAGAGGTAAAGAGTGAGTAGCAGTTTGCGGATGATACAACATTACTCAAGATAGTGAAGCCCAAAGCAGAGTGTGAAGAGGATCAAAAGGCTCACACAACACTGGGTGAGAGGGCAACAAAATCCCAAATTAAATTCAATGTTGATAAATGCAAAGTAATGCACATTGGAAAACATAATCCCATCTACACATACCAAATAATGGGATCTAAATTATCTGTTACCACTCAAGAAAGAGATCTTAGAGTCACCATGCACAGCTCTCTGAAAATATGTGTTCAGTGTGCAGCATCCATTAAAAAAGCTAACAGTAGGTTAGAAACCATTAGGAAAGAGAGAGATAATAAAACAGAAAATATAATGCTACTGTATAAATCCATTGTATGACCACACCTTGAATACTGCATACAGTTCTGATCAATCCATCTCAAAAAAGATATATTGGAAATGGAAAAGGTACAGAGAAGGGCAACAAAAATGATTAAGGGAATGAAACAGCTTCCATGTGAAGAGATTAAAAAGACTGGGCTATTCAGTTTTGAAAAGAGGACTAAGGGGGATAAGATAGAGGTCTGTAAAATCATGACTGGTGTGGACAAAGTGAATAAGGAAGTGCTATTTATCCCTTCATATAACACAAGAACCAGGAGTCATCCAATGAAATTAATAATCATCAAGATTAAAACAAACATAAGGAAGTAATTCTTTACACAACTCACAGTCAATTTGTGGATCTTGTTGCTAAGAGTTATTGTGAAGGCCAAAACTATTAACTGGGTTCAAAAAAGAGTTAAATAAGTTCATGGAGGCTAGGTTCATCAATAGCTATTAGCCAAGATGGTCAGGGATGCAACTCATGCTCTGTGTGTCCCTAAACCTCTGACTGCCAGACGCTGAGACTGGATGACAAGGGATGGATTAATTGAAACTGCCCTATTCTGTTCATTCCCTTTGAAACATCTACCATTGGCCATGGTTGGAAGATAGGATGCTGGGCTACATGAACCATTGATCTGACCCAGTATGTAATGAGCACAATATAAATGTGTTTTAAGTGTTGTGGTCCTTGGTGTCAGTAAGGGATACTACTTTTGAAAATAAACCATTATGCTTTTCTACAAACTTTTGAGATCTCATAAATCTCCCCCTGAAGAAATTATTTGCATGTGAATTTAAAAGATCAAAGTTATATAAAAATGCAGTTATTTACATAAGCTCTAGTTAACAAGATGTTATATTGCAGTTCCTCTTGAACAACCCAAATCCTTGCTGTATGAAAACCTGGGCTCTGTGTTGAACTGGATCAGTCCTTGCCCCCAACTGCTGGGAGCCGAGAGACCGGGAAATGGAAAGGGTGGTTTTATAAGCCATTCTCACATAATTACTTCACCTGCGGGAGAAAATGAACAATGATTAAATTTCACATCAGTTAGTTTAATTAATTAATATCCACAAGAGCGCAGAAAAATGTATCAAACCTAAATATAAAACACACATTAACCGTATCGTTTTCCTTTACCAGTATCAGAACCATGGGTTTGTGAGCTGACTGTGTAAAAAGTAAAAATGTGGTTAATCTCTTTTTCTGAGGCCTAATTCCTGATTTTTTTTAAATGTTTGGGAATCAGTGATAGTGGTCATCCTGAGTGTCTTGAAAGAGGTCAGTCACTATTTATGAAGAGCTGTAAAATCTTGTTTCTTTCTCTGGTGACTGCATGTAGTCTTGAAGGAAATATTTGTTTGCTATAGCAATGTAAATACAGGTACATTTTAGTTTCTGCATGCTACAGCTGAGCCCTTTTGGTTTTTCAGCATGGGAAATAGCCTAAGTAGAGTATGTGACAGTGTGTGCAGGTCCAATGCAGTGTTGCCAACATTTGTGGCTTTACTACAAGTCTCATTGTATTTGATGTTTTTACTTAAAGCCCCAGCTCAGTCAAGTGATTATATGAGAATTTCACCTTTCATTTAAAAAACAAATATGCTAGTCCTCAAGGTTGCAGAGAAGCTTGCAATGGTGAAAGATGAAGGCTTGAAACCAGAAGGCAAATACCCCTCTGCCCCTGCAAAAAATGTAATTTAAAAAATTCATGATATTGGGAATTCTGACTTTTGAGGTTAGCAATATTGCCTATGGAAATTAGTGAAGGGGTGCTTGCAGCCATGGTGCACCCTGTCCTTTAATGGGAGGCTATTACAAGCCAGCAGGTAGCATGGAGAGTTGTGGAGTTAAAACTTGGCTTCCTACATGTATCTAAAGGTAATCAAGAGATGCTGTTAAACCTAGTATGGTTACCCATGTTCCCAAACTGATAAAAATGTAATTTAATTGAATGGAAAAGAACTACAATGGATTCCTACTTTTTAAAAATTAAAACTGTATTCAGATTGTTTCAGTAATATTTAGTCTGATATAGTTATGATGACTGTATATTTCTTCTTCTAGCTGGAAACTAATTGTTTATATTAAGTGCAGGTGCTTCCTTTGTGAGCTATATTAAGTGATGCTGTAACCACTGTCAAGCACAATTACCATAACCCAAAACAGAGACATCAGCCAACTAATCTAAATATTACTCTATTTGAACTACACAAGTATTCACCTGTTGACATCTTTATTTAAAATGCCCTTCAGCAAGGAGGATTATACATTTGTTTACAGATTGTGGGCAAATTACTGCCCTTAGTATAGTGCAGAGTGAAAGAATCTGGACACGTAGTGAGTCCCAGAGCCATTCTACCAGTATGTGGCAAGATGACTCAGGTAGCCAAGTGAGGGAGGATGGGAAAGTTTGTGTGCTGTGCCACTCCTTACTGATCCTTTAAAAACAAGTGGGACAAATTCACATGCACCATTCCTAGTGCCTGCAACATACCATCTGAAGATGTCAGACCCCCTAAACTGCTGATGAGAAAGACTGGGGATATTACAGAGGACTGAAAGATGGCAAATACAGAGCCAATCTATAAAAAGAGGAATAAGAACAACCCAGGGAATTATAGACCTGTCAGCTTAACTTCAGTACCCTGAAAGATGGAGCAAATAATTAAGCAATCAATTTGCAAACACCTAGAAGATAATAAGGTGACAAGTATCCGAGGGGTAGCCACCTTAGTCTGGATCTGCAAAACTGACAAAGAGTTCTGTGGCATCTTATAGACCAGGGATCAACAACCTTGGCACGCGGAACTGCAGGGTAAGCACCCTTAGCGGGCCCTGCCGGTTTGTTTACTTGCTGCTTCACCAACTGTGGCTCCCACTGGCTGCGGTTCTCCGTCCCAGTCCAATGGGGGCTACGGGAAGTGGCGGCCAGCACCGCGCCACTTCCTGCAGCCCCCATTGGACTGGGACAGCGAACCGCGGCCAGTGGGAGCCGCAGTCAGCAAAACAGCAAGTAAACAAACTGGCGGGGCCCGCTAAGGTGCTTACCCTGTGGTCTTGTGTGCCAAGGTTGCCAATCCCTGTTATAGACTAACAGACATAGTAACAAGAGTCAACATGGATTTGTCAAGAACAAATCATGTCAAACCTAACTAATAGCTTTCTTTCACAGGGTAACAAGGCTTGTGGATGGGGGGAACTGGTAAATGGGCTATATCTTGACTTTAGTAAGGCTTCTGATACAGTCTTGCATGACCTTCTCATAAACAAACTAGGGACATAAAACATATATGGAGCTACTATAAGGTGAGTACGTAACTGGCTGAAAAAATGTTCCCAGAGAGTAGTTATCAGGAATTCACAGTCAAGCTGGTAGGGCATATCTTGTGGGGTCCCACAGGAATCAGTCCTGGGTCTGGTTCTGTTCAATATTTTGATAAATAATTTAGATAATGGCATAGAGCGTACACTTATAGAGTTTGTGGAAGATTATCAAGCTGGGAGGGATTGCAAGCGCTTTGGAGGATGGGATTAAAATTCAAAATGATTTAGACAAACTGGAGAAATGATCTGAAATCAACAGGATTAAATGCAATTAGGACAAATGCAAAGTACTTCACTTAGGAAGAACAACCAATTGCACACATAGAAAATGAGAAATGACTAGGAAGGAGTCCTGTGGAAAGGGATCGAGGGAGGTAGTGGATCCCAAGATAAATATGAGTGAACCATGTCACACTGTTTAAAAAAAGAAAAAGCAAATATCATTCCAGGATTTATCAGCAGGAGTGTTGTAAGCAAGACACAAGAAATCATTATTTCACTATTTAGCACTGATAAAACTTCAAGTGGAGTAATGTGCCCAGTTCTGGGTGCCACATTTCAGGACAGATATGGATAAATTGTAGAAAGTCCATAGGAGAGCAACAAAAATGATTAGAGCTCTAGAAAACATGACCTCTGGGGAAAGATTGAAAAAAAACTGGGTTTGTTTAGACTGGAGAAAAGAAGCCTAAGAAGGGACAAGATAACAGTTTTCAAATACATAAATGATGTTACAAGGAAAAGGGTGAAAAATTGTTCTCTGTAACTTCTGAGGAGAGGACAAGAAACAATGGGGTTAACTTGCAGCAAGGGAAGTTTAGGTTGGACATTAGGAAAAACTTCCTGTCAGAGTAGTTAAGCACTGGAACAAATTGCATAAGGCGGTTGTGGAATCTCCGTCCCTGAAGTTTTTAAAGAACAGGTTAGACAATGGTCAGGAATGGTCTAGTTATTACTTAATTCTGCCATGAATGCAGGAGATTGGACTAGATGATCAATTTAGCTCCCTTCCAGTCCTACACTTCTATGTTTCTATGATGATTATGGACCCAAGATGGGGCCATGTGTTCTTGGACATTACCTACAGAACAATAGGTTCTGTTGTGCACCAGCTGATATAATAGCTAATCTCTCGGCCTAATGCACTTCTGAGTTCTTTATGGTAATCCTGCCCTCCTGCTTTAAGAGTGAGTCATGGTGTGAGGCAAGGTTATACATGCCCTGTTCCTCCAACTACTGCATCCAGAATTTTGCCCTGTATACATAAAGATCACTTGTCTGCTACTGAAATGCAGCTAACTCTTAAGTTGCCATGCTACACCAACAACACTATGCAACAATTTTAGGAGTAAAAAGAGAAGAGTAACTTTGGGAATTGAAACTAAAAGGCAATTAAGTAGGCAAAAATTTACAGATGTGTGTAACCATAGCAGTGTTTGATCTTTCTGCTTGCGACTGATTTTCACTGCTGATGGTTTACAGAAGAACATAGGATATGAGGGAGGTGAGATGGGAAGGAAAAGATATGGAGGCAGGGACAAGAAATAGGGAGCAATAACATAAATGGTAAACCTGGTGCCAAGACCAACATTTTCAAACTTAGGTGACTAAAATTAAGCACATCAGTAAAAGGGGGCTGATTCAGAGGTAATGTTTTTACTTCACAGTACAGGAGACACAGACGAGATTTTCATCTCAAGGCCAAAAGACCAAAAACATCACAACACTTGATCTCAGCCTTTGACCAAGAGACAATTTACACATGATCTTAGCTCTGAAGAGTCGAGAAGCAATACACTTGATCTTAGCCATAAGGCTGAGAAGCAGTACTGCTGGCCCACAGCTCCCACTGAAGTCAATAGGAATTCAATAGCTCTGAAAAATCAGGCTACTTTTCTAAATGTAGGTGCCTATTTTCTTATTCTTTATTTGCTTTACCATAGTGCCTAGGTGTCTCAGTCATGGACCAGGACCCACTGTCCTAGGCATGGTACAAACACAGAAGAAAAGACAGTCCCTCTCCCAAAGAGCTTTTAATCTAAATAATTAGGTCAGTGTTCCAGGCAAAGGTGCATCAGCACAGGGGAGGTATTGGGAAGGGTATGTGGAATGAAAGTGTTATGCACGGTGGTACTGAGAAGGGTATAAGTGATGGGAATGTAACAAGGCAGGGAAAGTATTGGGAGAGCTATAGGGAAAGTATCAGCAGTAGGGATGTATCAGGGTGAGAGAGGTGTGATGAGGGTGTCACGTTACTGAAATTATCTGGGTTCATATAGATCATTGGTGCAACTAAGGTCCTGTAGGGACACCAAATCTTAGGTATAGGGGGTCATATAAGGTTATGATCTGCTGATTATGATTATGCTATTTATATGTGTGTATCTTGTTTGTAGCTAAAGTTATGAAGATTGGCTGTATGGTGTTTGTATTTCAAACTTATGCTTGCTTTTGGGTGAAATCCCAAACAAAGTTACTGTTGGCCTGGCCTTCCTAATGGCCCATCATGTTCCAATCAAGCTAACAACGAACTTTGTAGATGCCTGTCCACACCCGAGCTTCCCCAGGAATGTGGCTGGGCTGCTCAAGTGCTGAATCTTGAAGAGTCATGTAACTGGACCACATGGCTCTGGAACTCCATTTTACAACTGGATTCTGCATAGGAAGAGGGAGGCGGTCTCCACCCACAAAAGGAAGTCTATATAAACCTGGGAGAAAGCTCTCCATTTTGTCTTCAGTCTGCCACTTTTACCCTGGAGGAAGTTTGGCCAAAGGATTGATGACCCAGCCCTGGAGGGGCTGTATTCAGAGACTTTGATTTGAACCTGCAGTTATTTTACAACTGATGCAAGCCATTACTGCATGTATTTGATTTCCTTTAACCATTTCTAACCCTCACCTATATCTTTTTCCTTGTATTATAAACCCTTAGATTTTAGATTCTAAAGGATTGGCAACAGTGTGATTTGTGGGTAAGATCTGATTTGTATATTGACCTGGGTCTGGGGCCTGATTCTTTGGAATTGGGGAAAACCGTTTTCTTTGTTTGGGGTGTTGGTTTTCATAACCATTTGTCCCCAGGACAGGTGGCTGCTGGTGGTGATACTGGGAAGCTGGAGTGTCCAAGGGAATTGCTTGTGTAACTTGTGGCTAGCTAGTGGGGTGAAACAAAGTCTTTTCTGTCTGGCTGGTTTGGTTTGCCTTTAGGGTGGAGAAACCCCAGCTTTGGACTGTAAGTGTCCTGTTTAAAGCACTTTGTCCTGACTTGATACTCTCAGTGGGTCACACCAGGAACAGCACTGTCACGGAGGGTATCAGGGAGAGAGCAGTATGGGAAATAAGGTGGTATTGGGAGAGATACTGGGGATAGAGGCATTACTGATGGTGGGGATTTATTGAGGTGGTTTTGGGGATGGGATTGGAGATCAGAAGGGATCAGGTATGGGGGCAATGTCAGCAGCGTGGGTTGTATAAGGATAGAGGTGTTGTTGGCAGTGGGGCTCTGTTAGAGTGGGGGAGGTATTAAGAGTGATATCAGGTATGGGGGCAACATTAGCAGTGAGGTTGTGTCAGCAATGGAAGTCTGTTGACAGATTGGGGGCAGTATCAGTAGGGATGCAGGGAGTAAGTATATCAGGCTAGGAGCGGTTTTGGGGATGAGAGGTTATACGGTAGACTCTCGATTATCCAGGATGATAGGAAAAAAATTAATTCTGGTTAATAAAATCCTGTATAATCACCACCCTAGGAAATATGGAGGAGGGGCGGGGGTTGGTTCACGAGCCACCCTGTACAGGAGGCGAGGTTGTTGGTTCACTGGCTACCCTGTTCCCTGGTGGGTGGTTTTTTTCTGTTTTTTTTTTTTTTTTGTGCTTGGGGCAGCAACAAAGCCAGAGCTGGCCTTGCGAGTTAGGAGTTGTTGTTGTTGTTGTTTTTTTACATCGTGGTTAATCCACTTTCTGGTTAACCCAATCCTGGATAATTGAGAGTCTACTGTATTGGGGATGGTATAGAGGTAGGAGCAATCAAGAATGAGGACTGTGCTGGGCGTGGTAACAGGGATGGGGGCAGTATCAGCAGTCGTATCAGGAAGGGGATTGGGAATGGAGGCAGTATAGGGGATGGGGGTAGTATCCCGAGGGAGACTGGGGGAGGAAAGCTGCACTAGAGGGATGGAATCGGGGATGGGAGTGGTATGGGGGGATACCGGGGACGGGGGGCTGAGGATAAGGGGTGTGTTTTAGGGAGAGCATCAGGGTGGGGGTATCAGGGATAAGGGGTAGAAAGCGGGGATGGGGCAGTATCGGGAGGGGTATTGGTGCTGGGGGCGCGCTCTCAAGGGGTCTAGGGGACGAGAGGCGGGGACTGAGGAGAGGGGCAGCGCTGGGAGCAGTGTCGGGCGGTGCTGGGATCGGTGCCGGCGCTGGGGGGCCGGTAGTGGGGGGGAGGAGGAGGGCGGGCCCGGCGATAGGGGCGGGCGGTGATTTGGGGGCTGGTGTCGGGCAGGGCCGCTCCCTGCCGGAGTCACAGAGCGGCCGCTGCCACGTCAGGGCAGTTTCCTGCCGGAGCCGAGTCAGCAGCCGACGCGCGAGGCCCCGCCCCCTCCGCTCTCCCGGCCGCCGCCGGGCCGGTCGCAGGGAGCCGCCGTCAGCCTCCGGCCCAGCCATGGAGACCCGCTACAACCTGAAGAGCCCGGGTGAGCGAGGGGAGGGGGGCGGCGGGACCCAGCAACGTCTTCCGGGTCCGTCGGCCTGGGCGGCAGCCGGCTCCTGCCCGCCGGGCGCGGGGGCAGCGGCTGGCGGCCTCGGCGAGGGCTACAGGCCGCAGCGGGAGGAGCGGGCCGAGAGCCCGGCCCGGCGGCGCTGAGAGCCGGAGCCACCGGCCGGGACGGGATCTGCGGGTGTTGGAGCCTCGGAACTTCCTCAGCCCCAGGACGACGGGGCCGGTCCATCGCGCTGCGCGGCCCCGGAGCAGCAGCGGCCCCGTCCCGGGGGCGGGGAAACGGCTGATCCTCATTCCCAGGTCGCCCTTCTCTCCCGTGGCCGGGGCTCTGGGCGTTCACTTTCCTCCATGCCACAGGCTCTGGGTGCCCGCCGCCCCCGCGAACCAGGCACGCCACGATCCCTCTGCCCACCTGGGCTCCCCAGTGCCCTTTGCCAGGGGCTCTGCCCCCATGATGGTCCACCACTCTCCCCACGGTGCCAGGGCTCCCTCCCTTCCTCCCTGCACTGCGGGGTCCCCCATTCTCCTCCCTATTTACTTCCCACCAGAGTCCTTATTCTCCTCACCAACTCTCCCACATCAGGATCCTCCATTCTTTACACCAGCGGCTCTCAACCTTTCCAGACAACCGGGCGCCTTGCAGGAGTCTGCTTTGTCTTGTGTGCCCCAAGTTTCACCTCCCTTAAAAATTATTTGCTTACAAAACCAGACATATAAAATACCAAAGTGTCATACCACACTATTCCTTAAAAAATATATACTTTCTCATTTTTACCATATAACTATAAAATCAATTGGAATATGAATGTTATAAGTATATTTCAGCATCTAATATATAGAGCAGATAGGGTTGCCCGGTGTCTGGTTTTCTACCAGAACGCCTGGTTGAAAAGGGAGCACTGCTGACCAGGCTGTTAAAAGTCCAGTTGGTAGCAGGGCTAAGGCAGGCTACCTGGCTGCCCTGGTTCAGTGCAGCTCCAAGAAGCAGTAACATGCCCTTGTGGTTCCTAGACGCAGGGACTAGGGAGACTTTGTGTGCTGGCCCTGGCTCCCCAGCTCCCATTGGCTGTGGTTCCCGGCTAGTGTGGGCGGTGCACACCTCATGGAGCCACCTGGCCGTGCTTCCACCTAGGGGCCAGACATACCGGCTGCTTCTAGGAGCAGCGTGGAGCCTGCTTTAGCCCCACTGTGCCACCAACCAGGAGCTGCCTGAGGTAAGTGCCAGCTGGAGCCTGCACCCAATCCCCTGCCCCAGGTCGGAGCCCCCTCCTACACCAAACTCCCTCCGAGAGCCTGTACCTCTGCCCCCTCCTGCACCCACGCTCCCACGCAGAGCCCAAACCCCTCCTGCACCCTAACCTCTTGCCCCAGCCCTGAGCCCCCTTCAGCACCCCAAGCCCCTCATCCCCAACCCCACCCCATAGCCCACACTCCCAGTCAGAGCCCACCCTCCCACCCCAGCCCTGAGACTGCTCTGCACCCCAAACCACAGTTCTTTGCCTGCTCACCACCAGCTCTTTATAAAGTAACACTTACAATTAGAAGAGGTCCTAAAAACTATAAATCATGCTTTTGGATGAAAAATGTAGCAGCCTTTTTGATAACCTATAACTGTTGTCATCCACCAGTATCCTTATTGCACTGTCTGTAGATGTCCAACTAATTCAGCGGTTCTCAAACCTGTGAGAACCATGATCCTTTTTTCACTAGCGGCTTCTTGGCGCAACCCTTGTGTGTGTGCCGAAAAGCTGCCAAATTGATTAGTTCCACATTCCACGGCTTATCAGCAGACATGCCGAGCACTCTTGGCTGTCTGCCGAAGTGATTACTTCCGCTTTCGGAAGCACTTTGGCGGACAATTGGGAGCGTGGGTATGTCCGCCGAAAAGCCGCCGAATTCGGAAATAATCAATTCGGCAGCTTCACGGCGGCCTCAGGGTCTCGTGATCCCTCGGGAGGTGATCAGTGACCCTCTGAGGGGTCGCGACCCCCACTTTGAGAATAGCTGAGCTAAGCTGAGATATATTTACAGGAGTGTTGTATGTAAGACACAGGAGCTAATTGTTCTGCTTTGCTCAGCACTGGTGAGGCCTCAGCTGGAGTACTCTGGTTCTGATTGCCACACTTCAAAAAAGATAGGGACAAATTGGAGAGAGTCTAGAGGAGAACAACAAAAATGATAAAAGGTTTAGAAAACCTGCCCTATGAGGAAAGGTTTTAAAAAATCGCTGAATGTGTTTAGTCCTGAGAAAAGACGACTGAGGGTGACCTGTTAGTCTTTACGTGTTAAGGGCTGGTATAGAGAGGATGGTGATCAATTGTTCTCCATGTTCATTGAAGATAGGACAAGAAGTAATGGGCTTAGTCTGCAGCAAGGAGTTTTTATTTAAATATTAGGAAAATCTTTCTGATGGTAAGAGTACATAAGAACATAATGGCCATACTGGGTCAGACCAGAGGTTCATCCAGCCCAGTATCCTGTCTGCCAGCAGTGGCCAATGCCAGGTGCCCCAGAGGGCGTGATCCTAACAGATAATGATCAAGTGATCTCTCACCTGCCATCCATCTCCACCCTCTGACAAACAGAGGCTAGGGACACCATTCCTTTCCCATCCTGGCTAATAGTCGTTAATGGACTTGACCTCCATGAATTTATCTAGTTCTCTTTTAAATCCTGTTATAGTCCTAGCCTTCACAGCCTCCTCAGGCAGGGAGTTCCACAGGTTGACTGTGCACTGTGTGAAGAACTTCTTCCTTTTATTAGTTTTAAACTTGCTGGTTAATTAAGCTCTGGAATAGGCTTCCAAAGGAAACTGTGGAATCCCCATCATTGTCCAACCTGTTCTTAAAAACTTCCAAACACCTCTCCAGGACAGTCTAGGTTAATTTGTCCTTTCTCGTCACAGTGGACTGAACTAGATGACTTCCCTTTCCAGCCTTACAATTCTGTGATTTCTAGATTAGAATATTACAACTCATAGCTGAAGCAACACTGGTTTTTCCAAAGGGAGTTGGAGTAGGGCCTGGTGAGTGGGCAGTGCCCCTGAATTCCTTTGCTGTATTAGCAAGAACAGTTGATCATAATAAGGTATAAAATGCTATATTTATGAAATATGGACTTGTCTTGACATGTGTACTCTCCTTTTTACATTCATCAAAACAAAACCCTGATACCATAAACAAGACTGTCATAGACAGACACCTGTTTACTTTGGGGATCATGCTGGTGGTGCACTGTGGCAGAGATAAGGTTGTTTGGGTTACTTTTATACTTTCCAGTATTGTAGGGTTGGGTGTTCTGAATTTTTTTAACCTTGATTTAGGATTTTGTGACTTTCTAAGGTTTGCAGAAGTGACGAAGAGTCCTGTGGCACCTTAAAGACTAACTAAAATTTTTTTAGAGCATAAGCTTTCGTGGGCTAATACCCACTTCGTCGGATGCATCCGACGAAGTGGGT
>ML677333.1:44401362-44496593 GCA_007922305.1 Dermatemys mawii | reverse complement strand
TCTTTAAGGTGCCACAGGACTCTTCGTCACTTCTGCAATTCCAGACTAACACGGCTACCCCTCTGATTCTTTCTAAAGTTTGTCATTAGAGAATTAACAGTTTATGGAAAAACAGACAGTTGGACTACAGTCTTGTGATAAGCTATTGTATATAAAAATCTGACAGCTCTTCATTTGTGTTTTCTCTATTAAGTATGTATGCGCAGTTAGAAAATCCTTTTTGTTAACAGTTAGTTTACTTCTTAAATGCATAGCATAACAGTTTATTTTACAAAATGCCCAAGTTCAAGATATTAATAGATAAAACATATACATTTTTGGGCCATATTTTTAAAACTCTAAGCAGTGCCAGGGAAAAATGTATGCAATTACCATTTTGTACATGCAGATGTGTATTTTATCTCTATATGTGTACATGTTATTTGTGTTACGTGAGGAACAACTGAAGAGGGAAGGATTGAATTAGGGAAGGCATAATCAAATTATAGCACACATTTGTTATTTTAAAGGATAAAAGAAATGTTTAGTGAAATTATTTAATTTTACAAACATACTAAAATGTTTGTGTATAAATCAGTGGGACTACTCACAGTGTGTAAAGTCATGCATATGCAAAAGACTTTGCGGAATCAGGGCCATGATAGTAACTAGTGTCAATATGTATTGACTAGGTGTCACTAAAATACTTTTTAGTGACATCTATATCAGGGGTCGGCAACCTTTCAGAAGTGCCGAGTCTTCATTCATTATGGTTTCGTGTGCCAGTCTGGATTGTGCTGGGGTGAGATCTGGCCCCTGGAAGGGGCGGGGCCTTGGGCAGAAGAGGAGGGGCTGAGGGGGTCAGAGCCAGCCCCAGCCCACCCTGTAGGTAAGTGCCCCCTATTCCTTCCCTCCCACCCCCGGGGCAGTGGCAGCTGGGGGCTCCAGGGACTATTTAAAGGGGCTGGGGCGATAGAGGCAGTGGGAGCCTTGGGCCCTTTAAAGATCCCCTGAACCCTCCCACTACCCCAGGACTGTGGGGGCTATTTAAAAGGCCTGGGGCTCCCTGCTTTCACCATCCATTCCTTTAAATAGCTGCCAGAGCCCTGGGGAAGCTGCTGGGACGGTAGAAGAAGCGGGAGCCCCCAGCCTTTTAAATAGCCCTGAGAGCCCTGCCGCTACTCTGGAGGCAGTTTAAAGGGCCTGGGGCTCCAAGTAGTTTAGATAAGCCCTTACTTTTCTTAGGCAATTGCTGAAATGCAAGGAGGTTCTTCTTGTGATAAAATGTAATGATAGGTATGTCTTGTTCATCTATATTTATTGAAAGCCATATTGAAATCTTAGTAAATGTTATGTTTATATTTTCCCCCCCTCAGTTTTAATGTAAAGGCTGAATTAATAAATCGCTTTCAATTTACTTACAATGTTCAGATATTATTTGGGAAACTGTGAAACAACTAAATATAATTTTTCTCAGAACTTTGTGCCCTTATGACTCATTAAATCCTATATCCTATTGGAGTAATTTATCATGTGCCTCCTGGAGGAGGATGAAGTCATGTGAGAGAAATATGGTGTGCTGTACCATATAAGCTACTTTGTTAGATGAAGTGACTCTTTCAAAATAATGCTAACAAAATCTCCTGTATATTTTAAACTCTTTATTTTTTAAGGGAGCTTTTCATATTGATATATACCAAATTTCCTTTTTCAGCTGTCAAACGTTTAATGAAGGAAGCAGCCGAATTGAAGGATCCTACAGATCATTACCATGCACAGCCCTTGGAGGTTAGATTCTGTGTATATTCACTGTAGATATTAGTTTGTCTCTGCTGTATAATACCTAATATACTTTTTCTGCATGGTTACAGTGCTTTAAATCTATATATAATATTTAATTTTGGTTTTGGAGATTAATAGACCTTATTAAAATGGTCAGATTTTTATTTTTTCCTCCCTTGAAAACTATCAGGAACATTTTAAATCTAATGACATGTCATGGACTTGACCCATTGATAAAAAGTATATAATAAAAGTTAAGTTAAAAGTTAACATGCTTTTGGGTGCTATAAAATACAGATTGTTATTGATTAGCTTTTGTTTTTACCTGCAGTTTTTCTCCTGAATAATTATTTTGGTAAAATATCAACTTTTTCATTTTTTCACTTATATTTCTGTTTTATTTTAATTCCAGTGTTTTAAACTAAGTTCAGGGATAAGCAGCACCTGGATTTTTGTAATAGTAAGAATACGAAGGCCTATTTCAGGATGTTATTTGCTGGTAGTTTGTATGCATGTGCTGATTCTTTGTTAGGACAATAAGATGAGGAATACTTGTGGCACCTTAGAAACTAACCAGTTTATTTCAGCATAAGCTTTTGTGGGCTATAGCCCACTTCACTGGATGCATAGAATGGAACAGAAGTACGATGTAGTTATAAACATCAAAAGCAAAAAAGAAGTTGTACATTACCATACTGATTCTAAGAGGCTGTTTAATTTGGATGGGCCATTATCAGCAGGAGAAAAAAAACCTTTTGTGGTGGATCTCTGTCTGACAGGTGATAAGAACTTTTGAAGAACAATTAACTAGGGAAATGCAATCAATTAGTGTAATGAGAGAGCCATTCACAATCCCTGTTTAGCCCTTGGTTGATAGTGTCCAATTTGAAAATTAATTCCAGTTCCTCAGCTTCTTGTTGGAGTCTGTTTTGGAAGTTTCTGTTTTAAAATGGACACCTTCAAGTCTTTAATGGAATGGCCAGGGAGGTTGAAGTGTTTTCCTATTGGTTTTTGAATGTTATGATTCCTGATGTGAGATTTGTGTACATTTATTCTTTTGCATAGAGACTGGCCGGTTTGGCCAATGTACATAGCAGAGGGGGATTGCTGGAACTTGATGGCATATATCAGATTGGTAGATGTGCAGGTGAATGAGCCTCTGATGGTGTGGCTGATGTGATTAGGTCCTATGATGGTGTCAGTTGAATGGATATGAGGATATAGTTGGCATCGAGCTTTGTTACAAGGATAGGTACCTGGATTAGTGTGTTTGTTGTGTGGTGTGTGGTTGCTGGTGAGTATTTGTTTCAGGTTGGGGGGCTGTCTGTAAGCGAGGACTGGTCTGTCTCTCAAGATCTGTGAGAGTGAGGGATTATCTTTCAGGATAGGTTGTAGGTCTTTGATGATGCGTTGGAGAGGTTTAAGATGGGGGCTGAAGGTGATGGCTAATGGTGTTCTGTTTGTTCTTTGTTGGGCCTGTCCTGTAGTAGGTGGCTTCTGACTCTGTCAATCTGTTTTTTCACTTCCCCAAGAGGGTATTGTAGTTTTAAGAATGCTTGGTAGAGATCTTGTAGGTGTTTGTCTCTGTCTGAGGGATTGGAGCAAATACGGTTGTGTCTGAGAGCTTGGCTGCGAACAATTGATCGAGTGGTGTGTCCTGGATGGAAGCTGGAGGCATGTAGGTAAGTATAGCGGTCAGTAGGTTTCCGGTATAGGGTGTGTGTATGTGACCATCATTTATTAGCACAGTTGGGTCTAGGAAATGGACCGCTTGTGTGGATTGGTCTAGGCGCAGGTTGATGGTGGGATGGAAATTGTTGAAATCATGGTGGAATTACTCAAGGGCTTCTTTTCCATGGGTCCAGATGATGAAGATGTGATCAATATAGCGCGAGTAGGGGCATTAGGGGACAGGAGTTAAGGAAGCATTGTTTTAAATGTTGGCATACTGTGGAGCCATGCGGGTACCCATAGCAGTTCCGCTGACTTGAAGGCATATATTGTCTCCAAATGTGAAATAGTTGTGGGTGAGGACAAAGTCACAAAGTTCAACCACCAGGTTTGCCATGACAGTGTCAGGGATACTGTTATTGATAGCTTGTAGACCATCTTTGTGTGGAATATTGGTGTAAAGGGCTTCTACATTCATAGTGGCCAGGATGGTGTTTTCTGGAAGATCATGATGGATTGTAGTTTCCTCAGGAAATCAGTGGTATCTTGAAGATAGCTGGGAGTGCTGGTAGCATAGGGCCTGAGGAGTGTCTCTCCTGAGGAGAGAACAGTGAGAAGCAGAACCTGAATAAATGTTGATAGTGCTATTCTGTCCTTTTAAAAGTGATAAGTAGGTGGGCAGACATAGAGCTATAGGGATATGACTTGCCACAGTGGTGGTCACCACTGTCATCAGAACCTGTGATTTTTGCTGTTGATTTCAACTCAGCTGTGAAAACAGTGAGCATACGTTAATTAACAGGAAGCAATCATGACTCTTTTGCAGTGTCAGCAAAAGTGAAAAAGTTAAAATGGTTGGAATATGCAAAACTTGGAATAATGGTAAATAGCAGACAACAGCAACAAAATATGAGTAAAAATTGGCAAAATTAAGTGGTAAAAAGTGGTACCAATATAATTAATTGGCACTTAATTAAGTGGTAAAAAAATTAAGTGCTAAGCAACAAGCACAGCAATAGTCTCAAACATTTAATGAAAACAAAGGAAAGTTCTTTTGTATCTAGTGCAGCATACCTGTTGATTTTACCAGAAACACTAGCTGTGACAAGCATCTGGAAAGAGCAACACATAAATACCAACAAGAGGCATTACAAGTGGAGGAAAACAGAAATCCGGAACATCAGCTGTTTATTACTAAGATCGAAGAGCAGCTTTACAGGAAATATGAAGTTTTCAGATTAATGGAAGCCTTTACTGCCTCTTGCATGCCCTTGATAATTCAAAGCTCAGTGGGTTTTTAGAATGCAATCTGGAACACATATTGGAGCTATACCTAGTGCAGACCACTTTAGAAAGCTTTACTTACCCAAGAATTTTGAATATGACATTCGATAAGTGGAGAGAGAAGGTGAGTGAGGTAATATCTTTTATTGGACTAACTTCTCTCGTTTCTAACTTCTTTCATTGGAAGTTAGTCCAATAAAAGAGAACTTCTTCTGGTGAGAAAGACAAGAGAAGTTGGTCCAGTAAAAGATACTTCCTCACTCACCTTATCTCTCTAATATCCTGGGACTAACATCCCAAGACTGCATACGTTAAAGATTTAAAAGAAAAGTTGCAGGCCTTTGAAGGAATCATCATGGTGGCAGATGACACTACTGATGTTGAAGACAGATACAAACTCAATATTCTCTCCATCCTTGGCCCAACAAGCAGTGACAACAAAGCTATTTCAGCTCTGCGTGAACAAAACAAGCTGGAAGTATTTTTTTTGAGTTATGAGGTTTTGGAAGCAGCTAATTTAAAACAGAAAGCCAGACAATAAGGGAAACTGTTGAGAAATTCATAATACCATTTCATTGCATTTGTTTGTGACAGATAATATCAACTACATGGTGAAAACTTGGGATTGAGGTTTGAAACCTTTATTTTTAAATGCAGTGCACCTGATGTGCATGGGGCATTTGCGTAACCTTGTTGGTAATTTGTGGATGAAAATACTTTAAAAAGTAAATGCATTTTTTGTGGCTATAAAACAGGCTTTCACTGCCTGCCCTGCAATGAAAGCAGAGAATTGAAAAAGGGAAAAGTCCTTGTATCCCACCAACCCCTGTAATGATCAGATGGAATAACTGGTTCAAAGCCTCTCTTTATCATCTTGAATATGCTGAGGATTACATTTCATTTTTTAGAAAGGGGAATGATCATAATAATAGTTTTAATGTGTTGCAGAGGTTAATCTCTGCCAAGCTACAAAAGTTAGAGGTGCTGAAAGAATTAGAGTCTCTAAAGGAGTTTGCACCAGAAATCATGAATATCTTCACGGTTTATGAAGAACATACTGTTCAGGCTCATTAGGTGAAAAATGGCTGTGATCTTGTGCTGTGAGCTGAGCGCTCTGTTGAAAGTTACCAACATCCAAAAATTGCACCTCTAGAAAGCACAATAAAAAATAGGTCATACATAGAAACTGACTCAACCTCCTACTTTTGCCAACCTGCTGTTGCTTTTTTCAGTGCTGTATTGCTCCTAAACTGTAGTGCCCGCAATGCTGCACTGTCTTATAGTAGTTATCCTCATTTAGCTTGCTTCTGATTTTTGAATTTTGATCTTTTGCTATTGTACAGTGCTACAGTCTATGCTTGTTTTAATAAAATAACGATTATCTGTTTTTGTCCTGCTCTCTCTGACTTAAGTGCTCTTTTTTTTTTGTTTTTAGGATAATCTTTTTGAATGGCATTTTACTGTTAGAGGCCCTCCAGATTCGGATTTTGATGGAGGAATTTATCATGGACGAATAGTACTACCACCAGAGTATCCCATGAAACCCCCAAGCATCATTCTATTAACTGTAAGAATATTTAGCAGTCATCGTTCTTATTTTAATTAGCATAACCTTAAAAGACGTTAACAATTCATTACTGGGAATATGAGAGAGACTTCACTTAGAGAAAGTGCAGAGTTGTCCCTTTTTGTTTTGTTTATCCACTTGTATACCTGTAAATGAAACTAAATGAAAAATGTGAAGACTATTTATGCAAGATTATATAACATTATGGAAAAGCCACTGTAGGATGAACTGAATTTAGTGGATTGACCACTGAAAGAGGAGGGAAGATTGTTCCCCTACTGCTGCGATAGGAGGCCTAATGCCATGCCATTTGATTCACTTTGAAATCGTGGTGTAGGCCGGGACAATTACGTATGTTGCTTGCTGCAATGTTATTTATAGTAACTGTAATGAAATATCTATTTATTAAAACACTTAAAGTTCTTATTCAAAGGCCAGAAAAACAATGAGAAATAGTGGATGAATAAACAAACAGAGTGATCTAGTCTTGGGAGAGGTTTACTATTCAGTTTCAATTGACATCAATGAGAGCTGCATGTGCTCAGCACCATGCAGGACCTTGCCTCAAATTTGTGTGACAGTAAATAATTCAATATTTGTGTGTGTGTGTGTGTGTGTGTGTGTGTGTGTGTGTAGATCAAGGGTTGACAACCTTTCAGAAGTGGTGTGCTGAGTCTTCATTTATTCACTCTAATTTAAGGTCTTGCACGCCAGTAATAAATTTTAACCTTCTTAGAAGGTCTCTTTCTATAAGTCTATAATATATAACTAAAGTATTGTTGTAGTGTAAAGAAAATAAGGTTTTTAAAATGTTTAAGAAGCCTCATTTAAAATTAAATTAAAATGCAGAGCTCCCCAGACCAATGCCCGGGAACTGGGCAATGTGAGTGCCACTGAAAATCAGCTCGCGTGCCGCCTTTGGCACCCGTGCAATAGGTTGCCTCCCCCTGGTGTAGATATATGTAGCAAGAAAGAGAATTAAAGTTGCAAAGACAAGCACTCAAAACTTAAGGAATGCCAAAATTAAGGTTATCTATATTCAACCTTAATTCAGAACCCTTCTATGCTTAATTCAAGCACTTCTATGCTTTGGAGGGACTTAAAATTTGACATCAGGAAATTAGGGGGTTCTTGCCATCTCTGTGAAAATTATCCAAATTTGACCAATTTATGATCCTTTGAAAATATCTCGGTTTGCACATGCTTACTAAAGGCTTGACAGAGTGTGGCAGCTAAACTTTCTGATGATTCCATCTGCACTGGGCATGCTTTAGCCCAGGGTTCCAGGGGCTTTGAGGATCTTCCCTCAAAGGGAAGATACAAGAAGGGAAAAAATTGTATGTGATCATGTAATTAAAGACTGTATCATAATTAAGTTATATGAAGTATAAGTAAATTATATAAAGTGAAGCTATATTGACACCTCTACTTGGGTCATCAGCAGGATTTTGGACTTTTAGATCTACAGAACAAATCTCTACCACTTGAGTTAATGGAGTGACTAGTAGTAGTAGTAGGCTGTTATCCTCTATGTGGACCAGTTACTAGAAGGGGATGAGAGAGACAATTTTGTAGTGGGTTTCACAGCTGTTTGTTGACAGAGGAATGTTACATGCTCAGGATTCCTGAGTTCAGTTCCAGGTTCTGAAGGGGAGCTTGCTACAGTGGTTATGGACCATTCTGTTCCTGTCCTTCTCTGTTCCTGTACAATGCTGGTTCCTGCCCCTTCAGTCTCTCCTTTTATTCATCCTCACTCCCTGGGTCCTTCCCTCTTTTGCTCCCCTCTACCCTCTGGCTCCTGCAACTTCTTCACCTACTCGGCATTCAGATTTGTTGCTTGTCCTTCACGCTGGCTGTGTGCCAGACAGGGAGCATAGATAGTGCAGGAAGGACAGTTTCACTGCTCTCAGTCCTGAGCCCTGTACCACAGCAAACCCCTGCAGCGTGGAAGAGTAATTGCAGGGAAGATCCTCAAAGCCCCTGGAACCCTGGGCTAAAGCATGCCCAGTGCAGATGGAATCATCAGAAAGTTTAGCTGCCACACTCTGTCAAGCCTTTAGTAAGCATGTGCAAACCGAGATATTTTCAAAGGATCATAAATTGGTCAAATTTGGATAATTTTCACAGAGATGGCAAAAACCCCCTAATTTCCTGATGTCAAATTTTAAGTCCCTCCAAAGCATAGAAGTGCTTGAGTTTTTGAACTGAACTTTTGTTTAAAAAAAATTTAACATGGTCAAAACAATGTATTTTTTCCTAATATCATTCTTGGAAATGGCTTTACTATTTTAGCTGAAACTTTCCCCTCCAAATCAGCCTCATGTGACCACACACCATGGATTTGGTAAATGTTTGGCTAAGTCATAAGCAACTGAAAACAGGGTCTTCTGATAGAAAGTGTCAGGCAAGCTTAACTATGGTCGGTGCTACCGGCTCTGCCTGTATATATGACAAGATCTAACCTTTCACCTTTTGCCAACACTTAAAATATGTTTTGGCAAACATGACAGCATCATAGTGGCCTTAACGTCTAAATTCTTTTATATGATTAAAAAAATGTGATTATGATTATCCATTCTTAATCAATTCCTGTAAATTTTCCATAGTATTCTTGGCTTTTAAAGCATTGAAATTATTCTCATTTGTCATATTAAATGCTGCATATCTTAAAAGTGGAGTATAGAACTCACTTTTGGAGGACTTCTGCTGTTTACCTTATCTGTAAAAGATACCTTATAGAAGTGGGAGATAGTCTTCAGTGCTTTGTGTAAACAGCAGCAAGGGTGGCTTCAACAAATCTAATCTAGTTTTATATTGTTGTCATTTTTTCATTTGTTATGATGTTTGAAAACAGATTTACTTGAAAAGGTTTTTACTGTTTAAGTTTTTTTTGTAGAAGCTAGTTTAACAAGGAATATTTGGGTTGAAGAATGTCGTCTTTGTTTTTCTTCCTTGACTCCCTTTCCTGAAGGCCAATGGCAGGTTTGAAGTAGGGAAGAAAATTTGTTTAAGCATCTCAGGACATCACCCTGAAACTTGGCAGCCTTCATGGAGTAGTGAGTATTACTTAATATTCAATATAATTCTTCTTTAGCAAAACATTGATGGACACCAACAAAACTATTTTTCAGAATTATGTTCTTTGTGAAATTATCCATTATCTTATCTCAGTTTTTTACTATGCTCATCAGCATATCATTTATGCACATTGCTTGATATATGGGCCAATCTCTGATGACATGCAGAAGAATTTCTTCTATGTACTCCCCTTAGTTGAATTGACAGTGGAATCAATATCTTATTATGGTATGTATTGATCACAGGACTAAAAAAATAAATTCCAAGATAATACTATATTTGCTGAAAACCAACTAATTGTATGTTTCTCCAGCAGTAAGGTGAAGGGTAAGCAGGAGTCTTGGCTGGTGCTGTGAGAACTTCCTGTTCTGTTTCAATCTAATTTAACTATTCATGCCACTTTCTATTCAGGTTAGCAGGGCTGGCCTTTAGGGTCTGAAAACTCCAAAGCTATGCCCCAACTCCATTTCTGGACCCACATAGATGTTCGTATTAATATCCATTTTTAATCAAAAAATTTACACCTTGATGTAAATTAATCACTAGGGTTGAAAGTATGTCACCCTAATTTTCTGTAAACAGCATGGGTTATTCACAGTTTCCACCATAGCTGCCTGGAACTAGCCGTCGGGGCCTGTATAGCCCATTATCATAAGTCACATTTTTTTTTTTTTTTTTTTGTGGATGCCAGGACTGTGGCTAGCACTGACACTAGGCTGCCTTGAGTTCTGCAGGTGAAATGGTTCCTCTGCAGAGTTGGCAGGAAAATCTCTGGCGCAAGCAGCGATACTGTGCGGTTGCAAGCAGTGAAGCCAAAGCAGACCGAATCAGGAAGGCTGTCTCCCCTCAGCTTGGGCAGCAACTACAGCAGGGGTGGGCAAACTTTTTGGCCTGAGGGTTTCTGAAATGTCATTGGGTTTCCGAAATTGTATGGTGGGCCAGTTAGGGGAGGCTGTGCCTCCCTCAACAGGCAGGTGTGGCACGGCCCTTCCGGGCTCCTGCCCCATCCAAACCCCCGTCTCCTTCCTGACGCTCCCCCCGCACCCAGGGATCCCTGCCCTACCCCACCCTTCTGTCCCCTGACTGCCCCAGACCCCCTTCCCTAACTAACCCCCGCTGCCCTATCCATTTCCTCTCCTTCGTGATGCCGCCCTCCCCCACCAGGATCCATGCACCATCCAACCACCCCTTCTCCCTGTCCTCTGACCACCCGTGGAATCTCCATCCCTGATTTCTCCCTGCCACCCCATCCAACCCCTCCTCTCATTCCTGACTGCGCCCTGGGGATCCCTGCCCTCATTCAACCCCCCTGTTCCCTGCCCTCTGACTGCCCCTCCCCCTATCCACACTCCCGCCCCCCTAACTATCCCCCAAACTCCCCTGCCCTCTATCCAACCCTCCCTCCTGCTCCCTGCCCCCTTACCATGCTGCCTGGAGCATGGATGGCTGGCGGTGTGGCTGCACTAGAGAGGCAGCTGCTCAGCACAGATCAGGCCGCTGCTCTGCAGTTTCCCTGCCCTGCCGCCCAGAGCATTGCACTAGCAGTGTGGCGCGCCGAGGCTGTGGGGGAGGGGAGACAGCACGGGAGGGACTGGGGGATAGTCTCCCCGGCTGGGCAGGAAGGTCCCGCGGGCCTTAGTTTGCTTACCTCTGAACTACAGCATACTGGAAGGTGGAACCCGGTCTCCCACCCACCCTCAGCAGCACCCTTCCTCAGTCTTGTGAGAAGAGTGGAAACCAAGAAGCCCTACAAGAGAAGAAATCTCGTAGGGAGAGAGTAAAGGGGGCTGATCTCAGGGAGAAAAAAGATGGGATACCCAGGAAGGGGAAAGATAATGTGGTATGTTTAAGATCAGAGAAGAGATGTAAATTGATGAGAGGGAGGTATAGGGAGGACTTGGAAGAGACAATGGAATACAATGGGCTCAAGGGGGTGGGAGATAGAGAAGTATTGTGCACTATTGATATTTATTTGCTCCAGGTAAATGAGCAAGTAGAATTTGACAAGACAGCATATATAAAACGTTTTTAGTATTGTTTTAAATTTATAGTTATGAAGAATACTTTGAATTCTATTTTACTTTCTAGTCCGGTCACTTTGTTTTCCTTCTGAATCAGCTTGAGTAGTGATCTAGGTTGGATATTAGGAAAAGCTATATCACTAGAAGGATGATGAAGCACTGGAATGGGTTACCTAGGGAGGTGGTGGAATCTTCATCCTTAGAGGTTTTTAAGGCCTAGCTTGACAAAGCCCTGGCTGGGATGATTTAGTTGGTGTTGGTCCTGCTTTGAGCAGACGGTTGGACTAGATGAACCTCCTGAGGTCTCTTCCAACCCTAATTGTCTATGATTTTATGAGTGGTCAACTAGATGAACTCTACAAAGAGAGGGGAAGATGTAACACCCGGAGTTTCAAATGACTGTTTTGTGGCGGAACTGAAATTAATTTGCAAACTGGACACTATCAAATTAGGCCTGAATAAAGACTGGGAGTAGATGGATCACTATAAAAACTAATTTTCCCCTGCTGATACTCACACCTTGCCAACTGTTTGAAATGGGCCACCTTAATTACATTGGCCTCATTAGCACTACAAAAGTGTTTTCCACCCCTTCTTATCAACTGGTGAGAATAGCCCACTTCCACCTTAATTGAATTGGCTCTTTAGCACTGATCACCCACTTGGTAAGGCAACTCCCATCTTTTCATATGCTGTATATTTATACCTCCCTACTGTATTTTCCACTCCATGCATCTGATGAAGTGGGTTTTAGCCCACAAAAGCTTATGCCCAAATAAATTTGTTAGTTTCTAAGGTGCCACAAGGATTCCTTTTGTTTTTGCTGATACAGACTAACACAGCTACCATTCTGAAACCTGAATGGTTTTTGCTTTTTGTAAGTCTCTCTGCACTATATTTCTTATACCTTTCCTTGAAGTGGGAAGAGGAGCTGCAGTATGAATTGCACAAGACCACATGTTTTTGTGTTTCCCCCCCTTATATATCAGTGTTTGTTTTTATGCCATATTGTTAATCATTTGTTCCTACCCTGGATATAAGTTGCACACTTAAATATACTGAAAGAATTAAATTCTGTGACGAGTGTATTGTGGAAAACTACGGCTCATAGAATTGTGTATGAATCAGCCTGTTCTGCTGAAGCAGAATTACAGCTATGAACATTTTGAGGCTGCAGAATCTCAGGGTGTTCTATTAACAGACCAATTTTTCAGTGTCTGTTTAATAGCGTTTAAACTTTTTTCAGCAATTGTTGAGGGCTTTTGTGGGCAGTAAATATGTTGCCATGGTATTTATTATCTGTGAGTTTGTATGTTAATTTTCTTAGGTATTATCCAACTGGGTAACACTTCTGTGATTTCTTATTTATTTAATTACTGTTATGGTGCTTTCACCATCTCCCCTTACATAACCCTTTCAACTCTGACTCCTTGCCATAAAAGAAAAGGGATTTTTCTTGTATTCTCATTTTTTGCATACTATTTTTGTTGGTTTTGGTGTGATTACAAGAAATTTTCTTCAGACAGAATGGAATCTTATTGGCAAAACTCATTTTTTTTTCTTTCTTCACAAAGTCTAGACTTAGTTAAGTAACAATTTTGGGAAAAACTTAATTTGAATCTTTTTTTTCGAATTTCAGTAAGAACAGCTTTACTAGCCATTATTGGTTTTATGCCAACCAAAGGAGAGGGAGCCATAGGATCCCTAGACTACACACCTGAGGAAAGAAGAGCACTTGCCAAGAAGTAAGTCTTATTTTTTTAACATCTCCAGCAATTTTTAATATAAAAATCATAGATCTGTAGGAAAGAGAATCGATTCCCTTTTCTCTGATCTGAATAATCACTTCTAGGATTGTCAGTCAATTGGAAATAAGCAACTAAAATATCAGGATTATTATTAATTTATTTCTTCAATGCCAACAGAATGCTTGTATCACAGTGATACATTTCTGGTCTTGTTTCTTTGCCCAAATTTGTTTTGCCTTCAACATCAATTCCCTTTAATAACTTTTATGTCTGTGAAGACTATTTCTGCACACACCAGGCTTATAGGCTGTTACATTACCATGTAACATCTATGAGAAAATGGTAGGAGCGCTAATGCCATCTGTACATTTGTCACTGCAGCCCAACAAAATGTCTTGCCAAACGGATTTCTTCCTAATAAAGAGAGAAGTAGAGTGAAAATGAGAGTTTTCAGGACCAGTATCTGGTTGCAGAATTAAGGAAGTGGATCAATGGATCTTCATTTTGCATATCAAGGCAAGATCCCCTGCTTACCCTCCGAGCTTCTTAACTGGACCTTTTTGAAATTCCAGTTCCAATGAAGGGAAACTCTAACTTGCCTTATTGCCTCAAAGGTGAAATGGTTCTGTGGAATCACTACCTTTGTGTCATAATAGGACTTGAATAATAAATATAGCTCGTAGAAGCAGGTAGTCATATAAATTTGTTGGTGACAAGTTTCCTCCTCAGCAGCAGTGTCTCTTAAACAACAACAACCCCTTATTCTCTTCCATGCCTTTCCATTCAGAAGATTTAGAATCAGGCATATCCAGCCAAAAGACCTAACATCACGATTGAAAGTTGATGTGAATTTCCATTTCTAGAAGGGGTGAAGACAAAATCTGCATTTACCTAGCATTGAGAAAAATGTTTCAGCTACTGTTCAGAAAGATGCTAAGTGCACAATGTTTGGAGTTGTGTGGCCCAGTTGAAGGCTGATGTGTTTGTGCTCTCTAGGACTTTCTTCTGAAGGAAAATGTAATGTCTAAGAAAGGTTTTAGCAAAAAGAGATGCTTTATGATGTATTTGCAAAGTGCTTAACAATAGCTTGTATATAGGTGTTTGATATCTTACATGGCTAGAGCTCTATGGATGAATTGACAGGAGATGCAGAGCTCTATTTCTGACCAGAAATTCCTTTCATGGAAGTCTCTAAAAAAAAAAAAGTGGACCTTGGTCTTTTGGTATTTGGCTTCCTCAGTGTTGCAGTCATACTCTTAAAGAAGACTTTCATTAATGTTATGCATTCAGATGTGACAGCACTTTGGCCAGTGTGGTTGAATGAACAATGTGAAATGTTGTCCTAAATTACACCACCTCTGTCTGTCCATTCCAAAGAATTGATTCAGAAGAGTAGTTTTTGAAGTAAGGACTTCGCTTAGACTGTTTCTCTAGTTTCCTTATGAGAATGTAATGTGGGACTGTATCAAAAACTTGAGCAAAATCAAAACATGTCAGGTCTACAGCTTCCCCCTATGCACTAGGGGCCAATAACCTCATCAAAGAAGGCAATTAAATTGGTCTGGCATGATTTTTTTCTTGACAAATCAATGTTGGCTATTCTTATTACGCTATTATCCTCTGGGTGCTTACAAATTGTTTACTTATTTACTCTTGGAGTTTAAAGCCAGAAGGGACCATCATGATCATCTAGTCTGATCACTGGCACATTGCAGACCACAGAATCTTGCCCCACCCACTCCTGTAATAGACCTATCACCTCTGGCTGAGTTACTGAACTCCTCAAATCATGATTTAGAGACTTCAAGTTACAGAGAATCCACAATTTACTCTAGTCTAAACCTGCAAGTGACCTGTGCCCCTTGCTGCAGAGGAAGGTGGAAAATCCACAGGGACTCTGTCAGTGTGATCCAGGGTAAAATTCCTTCCCAGTCCCAAATATAACAATCAATTGGGTCCTGAGCATTTCAGCAAGACCCACCAGCCAGACACATGAAAAGATTTTTTTGTAGTAGCTCAGAACCCTCTCCATGTAGTGTCCCTTCACCAGGGAATATTTGCTACTAGCAGTCATACATTGGCTACATACCATTGTAAAAATCTCATCATTCCATCCCTTCCGTAAATTTATCAAGTCTAGAAGCCAGTTAGGGTTTTTGTCCCCACTATTCCCCTTGGAAGGCCATTCCAGAACTTCACTCTTCTGATGGTTAGAAATCTTCATCTAATTTCAAGTCTAATTTGTTGATGGCCAGTATATATTTGTTTTTGTGTCAACATTGATACTTAACTTTAACTCCTTTCCCTCTCTGGTATTTATTCCTCCAATGTATTTATAGAGAGCAACCATATCTCCCTTCAGTCTTCATTTGGTTAGGCTAAACCAGCCCAGCTCTCTTTTGAGGTAGATTTTGCATTCCTCTGATCATCCTAGTGGCCCTTCTCTGCACCTGTTCCAATTTGAATTCATTTTTCTTAAACGTGGGAGACCAGAATTACATACAGCATTCCAGATGAAGTATCTCATCAGTGCCTTGTATAATGGTACTAACACTTCCTTATCTCTACTGGAAATACCTTGCCTGATGCATCCTAGGATTTCATCAGCCTTTTTTATGGCTACGTCAGATTAGCAGCTCATAGACATCCTGTGATCAACCAATACACGAAGGTCTTTCTCCTCTGTGGCTTCCAGCTGACAAGACCTCATCTAATATCAAAAATTGTTGCTGTTAGTCCCCAAGCACATGATCTTGCACTTTGCACTATTACATTTCTACACATTTCTATTACTCCAGTTTTCAGGGTTGTTCAGGTTTTCTTGTAGGATCTCTCAGTATCTTTCCAGGTATCGAATTTAGGCCTATAATTCTCTGGATCCCCTTTGTTCACCTTTTAAAAGATGGGCACTTTGCCCATCTCCAATCCTCTGGGCCCTCACCAGTCCTCAATGCATTCTGGAAGATAATCACTAATGGTTCCAAGATGGCTTCAGCTGATTCCTTAAATACTTTAGGGTGAATTTCATCAGGCCCTGCTGAACTGAATACACCTAACTTATCTGGAACTTTTTTAATCTGTTGTTCTTATTCGGGCTTGTGTTCCTTCCCCCTTATTGTTAATATTAACTGTGTTAAGCATCTAGTCATAACTAACATTTTTAATGAAGATTGACGCAAAATAGACTTCAAGAAAGCTGAGCTGTTTAGTGGCATCTGTTAATAGCTCTCTCCACCTGCTAAGTGACCTGCATTTACCTTTATTTTTCTCTTGCTCCTAAGGTATTTATAAACTCTATTTTTATAGAACAGCTTCTTACTGCCTTTTATGTCCTTTGCCAGGTGTAACTCGTTTTGTGTCTTAACCTTTCTGATTTTGTCTCTATATGCTTGCACTTTTCTTTTGTATTCCTTCTTAACAAGTTGCCCGTATTTCAGCTTTTTGTAGGATTCCATTTTGATTTTCAGGTCATTAAAGAGCTCCTTATGTAAACATATTGGCCTATTGCTGTTCTTCCTATTTGTTCTTTCCTATTGGCAATTTTGCTTTTAATATTGTCTCTTTGTGACATTGTCAGCTCTCCTCAACTCCTCCTTTTTCCCATGGGATCCTACTGAGCAAGTCCATTGTCCTTATTCTGCTCTTCTCACTTTTTCCTGTCCTTAGAATCATGAAGTCGATCATTTCATTATCACTTTTACCGAAGTTGCCCTCTGCCTTCAGATTCACATTGAATTCTTCCATGTTAGTCAAAATCAAGTCTAAAATGACTACCCTCCTGGTTACTTCCTTTCCCTTCTGAATCAAGTTGCCCCCAACACATTCCAAGAACTAATTGGACATTTTGTATTTTGTTATATTACTTTTCCAACGGATATTTGGGTAGTTGAAGTCTGCCATTACTACCAGGTCACGTGTTTTGGATATTTCTATTGTTTGTTCTAGAAATACCACAGCCGCCTTCTCCTGATTTGGTGGTTTACCGTGATGTTGCCCCTGTTTTTTCGTCCTTTTATCTTAACCCAGAGGCTTTCAGCTGGTTTGTCTCTCACCTCCTTCTGGACTCAGAACAAGTGTATACATTTTGGAAATACAATGCAGCACCTCCTCCCTTCTTTCCCATCTGTCTTTCAGGAACATGATAATACCCCTCAATATCAATCTTGTAGTCATGAAATGTATCCAACCAAATTGTGATGCTGTCGGGGTTTACACCCCCGAATTCTGGGCAATGCGGCCTAATGGCCAGAGTGGGTAGGCCTGCCCTTACTTCAGGGTAGCCAAAGTCCGTAGAATCGCCCTGGGTTGCAGGGCAAAGCGGGGTAGCACCCCAAAGTCTGTATAGGTGCCCCAGTTGCAGGGCAAAACGGGGTAGCACCCCAAAGTCTGTATAAGCGTCCCAGTTGCAGGGCAGAGCGAAGTAGCACCCCAAAGTCTGCATAACCGGGTAGTCACCCACCTAGGGGTATAGTGGCCTAGGCAGGGGGGCCCGGGGCCCACCCACCTCCACCAGGGCCCGAACAGTGGCTCAGCAATTTTGCCACAGACTCAGCAAGGAGGTCCCACTGAAACACGCTGAGTCACCCGGATGGGAGATACCACTCCCACACCCTCCCTGGGTCACTTCCTACCAGCTTTGCCATAGGAGTCTCCCAGGTGCCTCTGGATTCTCTGTGAACCTTCGGGTCAGTCGTCAAGTCAGTTGCCTCCTCCAGTTGCTCCAGCTGCTCGGCTCCCAGCGGGCTTGGGAAGGCCTCCAGGGGCTGGAGCTGGTCCGCCCCAGAAGTCTCACAGGCATATCCTTCTCCATCGGCTGTCCCCACCCCCAGACTGAGCTGAGCTCCTGGCCTTTATACTGCTAGGGCACCTGGAGCATGCCCAGTACCTCGGGGGCGGGACTTCCGCTGCCAGAGCTACTGGCTTAACCCTTTCTTCACTAGTGCGGGGTTGGCCAGTCCTGTCACAGATGCCAATTAAATCATGATTTTGCTTGTGTAGTAAGACTTCCCGTTCTTCCTGTTTACTCCCTATTCTCCTGGAATTTGTGTATAGACAGACATGTAAAATGTTGAGATTATCATCCCACTGTTTTCCTCCTTGTCGATTCTATGGACCTATTGTAATTTTCCATTCCAGCCCCCAACTTCCAGCCCTCTATCAAGGTCATGTTTTTAATATTTACTCTCTGGGATTTTGTCATTTGCCCCCTTTAAAGCTAGTTTAAAGCCCTCCTTGCTAGGCTGGCAAGTTGGTGTTTGATATTTTTCCCTTTCTTCATCTGGTTGTTGCCCTCTCTTCTCTCCAGTCTTCCTTCCTGGAAGAGCATTCGATGGTCAAGAAAGCCAGAGCTTTATAACTCATTGTTATTTTTTTAAGTTTTGTAGAGAAATATAAAACACTCTGAAACTACATCTAAATAATTTTTGAAAGGGTTAATTTAAAAACCAAAATCTTGGCTATACCTAAATGAGGGCTGTTTGCTTTTTGGGGGGATTATTATGATTATTTATTATGATTTTGCAGAGGCCTGTCATCTACTATTAGCACCACATAATGACTCTATTACATTACACATGTATGTTATGATGTAATATACATGTGTAATGTAATAGAGTCAATGCTGTGATAGGAACCTTAAGTCTGGATTTAGTGGGTATAAAGTTTCTATGTTGCAATACCATGGCTTTTTGTATTATATATTTTGCTGGTTCTGATAATTAATTTATAACCAAGATAAAACAGCCATTAATATTGTTGATAATATCTTTAATATAATTAGAGTCCACAGAAATATTATGAAAACTAGGAGTAAAGATTTTCCAAACCTTACGTTTAGGAAAGTGTATACAGAATTCTAAGCCAAGAATTCTAAGCTGAGATTTTTCAACACTGCAGCCAATGATAATTACTACAGACTGATCGCCTGCTTTATTTTTTAACTGTTTATGCTAATTGTGGCACCCCAAGTGCTTGTTAGTGTTTCTTATTTTTCAAGAAAAACATTGTTTGAAACAAGAAAATAGCCATTTAAAACTATTTTACTTATCAGGTCACAGGATTTCTGCTGTGAGATATGTGGCTCATCAATGAAGATAAGCCTGTTACCTTTAACATCAGGAAGTGCTTCAAGCCAGGCTGACAAAGAGGCCAAGGAACTTGCCAGACAAATTAGCTTCAAGGTAGACTGACTATTTATTTATAATTTTTCTTTGTTTGATCATTTAATTTGAGGAAACTGCAAATGTGGTATTGCTCTTTGGAAACAAAAACATTGAGAAAATGCTTACATTGTAACACAGCAGCACAACATAATACTTCTGTGCAGGAGACTTGATGTCAGGGTAGGGTGTGGGAAAACAAACACTTTCCGCAGATGGTGCAGTTGGTTTTTGGGAAGATGTAGACTGGTGTGTTGTGTTGTCCAGCACAAGCACTGACTGTGGTTCAATGGTAGCAAAGGTAATAGTGAAGGTTGCCTGACCATGTCCATTCTAAGTCGCTGTTTTCAGTTACTAATAGCTTGATGGAATTTTCCAAGATTAGTTTAGTGTTTGCCCAGACATAAATACTTTTGAGAAGTTTTGACACAGTTCTGATGATTTTTTGTATATGAAGAGGGTAAAACATATATACTTTTTTCATTATACACAAAAAAATTTGAAAACTTTTTATCCTACAAAATCCATCTATCTCTACAGCTGAAGAGACTGAATGTAGAAAATTGGAGTCTAGTATGGATAGTGTTCTTACCAGGAAGTGCCTTTTGAATGGTCCAGTGAAATCAGGTTTTTGTTTAGCCAAGTTATGATCCTGAGAAAGTAGCATGTCTTGCATGCACAATATGCTTTTCACTAAACGTAAAGTGAATCATTGAGGGAAGACTCTGCTGTACATGGAGGCAGGACTTTCTTAACTGTAGTAAAATATGTACCTCTTATGCAAAAGACTACCTATTGACTTAGGTGTGATCAGAATTTCACCCTACATCTCCAGTAGCACAGTTTTCCCCTGGCACTGGGCTATAATACTGGTTTGGTCTAGAATCAAAGTGAATATTGCCACCTGCTGAACAACCAATACCAAATTTTGTAGCACTTCTATGCTCCTTAGTAGTCACTCTTCCAAATATGGACCTGGCCTAATTCTGTTCATAATCATATTTTTCATACGACAATCTCAAAAAGCTTTACAAAGGTGGGATAAGGAGGAAAAGTACAGACACGGAGAGTTAAAAGTTGACTTGCAAAGGGCAAAACATTGGACTGTGCCCTTTTTGGTTCTTTATGATGTATAAATCCTGAAAAGTGTGTTGGATTTTTGTTTTATTCTTGTTTTTAAATACTAGTTTTTAGCAATAGAAATATTAGGAATGTCAAGTCTGCTCTTTTTTGATTTAGCAGATTCTCTGGTGATCTCGGCTCACAATCCATATTTTTCAGAGCTCTTAATTGAAAGGTTATGGGAGTACAGTCTTTGAACAAAACTATTTTAATAGTGTTTTTCTTAGGGTGTTGAGTTGACCAGGAATCTAACAAGCAAGCAAACAAATCCACCACATAGCCTAAATAAAATCTCTTCCCCGCTCTTCCTATATTTTTTGGATGTTAAAGTCCACTATTCTATACAAACAAGTGAAACTAAAAATCAGAAATATCTGCAAGTTTTTTATTTGTTTTTGTGCATCAGTAGACTTACTCCTTGTGAAAATTGTTCAGAATTGCAACACCCCAACAACTTCCAGAAATATTGTATAGAGTTAATCACAATTTGCATGTTTATTGTTAAGGATTCAGTAAATCTCTCATGCTGTAAATGTTGAAACAGATGCTCTATAGTAGATCAAATAAACCACATTATAGTATATTATAAATCATTTGATTTCTCATCTGAAATGTACAAATATATTCCCTTTAGGCTGAAATCAGTTCATCCAGAAAGTCTATCACTGAATCCCCAAACACATCGGAATTGAACCACTCTGCCACCTTACCTGAGCCGCAACAGGATGGTATAAGTAGAGCATTCCAGAATCCAACCAGCAGTACAATGGTATGATATGTGTTTGATAAATCTTATTAGCTGTGAATGAATTTGCAAAGGGAGGCCAGGATCTGAAGACCAAGCAATATATAGACATGTCTAGAGAATTATTTAGCTGATATGAAACTTCCTTTAAGATTGTGGAGTACTTAATTGTGTAAGAATATATAATAAGATAGGTGATTTTCATTTTATTTATATAATGATCAGGAAAAAACTTTTTCTTTACAAATTTAGTAAACTCTTGAAATCAATACTTTGACCAACGAGCAGTTAACAAAATAGACTAAGTATACCAATGTAGAAATTATATGGAGAAGGCACATGCCCCTGTTAAAAACAAAAAAAAAATGTTACCTGAGTCACCAATGACTAATGGGACTAATTATACTAATATACGTAAAATTATCACTGATGTTGAAATCTTGCTTACCATCCTCCTCCAGCATCCCCATCTGTCCACCTTGTGAACTCACCACTTCCACCTAATACCTTCCCTTGGTCACAGTCCATTTCTTTTCCTCCTTCTGTGTACAAACAAGATATCATCTCCCCAGTCCTTACGTAGGGCCATGGGTGGCTTTATTATCTTTCCAGCCACTATTCTTTCTCCTTCTTTTGCTTTATTTCCAAACTTATTAGCCTTGTCTAGACTAGGATTTAAGATGTAACGTTAGCATTTATCAGGATAACCTAGCCTTCAGTTTGATTCTTTTAGCATATTAAAGACAACTGTGTCTTATCGATAGTAGATTCTTAAAGGCGGGTGTTAGCATATGCTAAGTAATCTTAAATTCTAGTCTAGCTAGGGCCATGGAGTGGGCTGTCTGTAAGAGCTGTATTAACTTACTGACCTTATAAATGCCAAGTCTATCTGCATCTAAGTCATTCCTTAACTAAGTCTCAGGATGGATACTTCAACCTTGACTTCTCTGCTTCCTGTGGTATGACTCGACACTTCCTCCTCCTTGATATCCTGTCTTTTCTGAGCTTCTGTGGCACTGTCCTTTCATAAGTGTTCTAGCCCTTTTAGTGTCGCTCTTGGCAGTTTCCCCTTCATTCCCTCTTTGCTGACTTTCTATGGGCTCTGTTCTTAGGCTCCCTCTTCTTTCCCCTGTGCGCTCTATTCTTGGGCAACTTCATCTAGTTACATGGGTTTAATTATCAACTCTGTACTTATGACTATTAAGTAGACCTCTTTAGTTTAGATCTCTGTTCTGCACTTCAATCTTGCACCTCTTCTTATCTCAGTGATGTCTCTTAGATTATAAGATTTTTGAGGCAGGGACCATGCCTTCTTACTTGTATATAGTGAAGCCCTGATTGGGGCTTCACTCATCTAAATAACTTGACATAATCTCAGAATCAACGTAGCCAAGACAGAGCTCTTAACTTTTTCTCCCCAAGTACCTCCACTAATTCCATTCTCTATTTTGGTTGATAACAGCACCACCCTCCCTGTACCTGAGGCCCATCACTTTGAGATCATCTTTGACTTTGCCCTTTCCTTTGCTTTCCTCTTCCAGGCCATAATAAAATCATGGCACTTTCATAACATTTGTCAGAAACCCACCCTTTGCTGACCATCTCAACAGCCAAATTCCTCAGCTGCATCCTAATAATAAACAAACCTCAAATACTATAATCTCTTCCTAAATCTTTAAGATATTAAGCACTCTTGCTCTTGTGTGCATGCACACATACCGCCAGCCCATCCAAAATGTTGCTGCTGCTGTCTAGTCTAGAATTTACCTGTCACTTCAACCACAACCTGGAAGGCCCTGAATACAATGGAACCAGTGGGAGGGAGGCAGGCTGCAGGAAGTCTATACATAGTCTGCATCTCCTGGACATTACCATACTTTTTGTGGTGAGTCCCATCATATAGTTAATTTTGCACTGATGAATGCTGGACTGATGAATCCAGAACTATACAGATCCACCATACACTGAGATATGCATGCAGCTGCTAGAGAGGTTACAGCATTTTTTGGGCTGCAGTAGTGATTGCAGAGCACAATCTATTAAGAAAGATTTTGCTTCCCAATAGGCAGAACATTTACTCAGGCTGGATATTGAAGAGGATTTAGCCCTTAATTACTTTGGCAGTTTTTAAATTAAATGCACAAGGATGCTCCTTGAGATAATTTCACATAGGGCAACAAAAGTGGAACAGTATCTCACAACTATAAAGTTTTAAAAGTGAAGAGGACCATGAGATGGCTAATACTTGAAGTAGATGCCATGAAGTGAGGGAATCTGTAGAGCCCATTTCTGAAAATTAGACCTAAGTGACCTGCCTAGATTTTCCCAGCAGTCTGCGCCAGAACTGGGATTAAAACCCAGATGTCCTGACTCAAAGTCCTGTATATTAACCAAAAGAACATCCTGTCTCTTTTTCCATTTTTTCCATTAATTGCATGTTGTAAATAAATTGATTATTTTCTCCTTGTGTTGCAGCATTCAGTAATTTGTATCATGTGCTGGTTAAAGATGCACAAATGTTTGTGGTATCAGGATACTACTGTAGTTTATTAAGAAGGTTTCAAGAACTTTATCCTTCTACATACCGTACCAGTGTGATAGTCTTATGTGCAAGAGGCAAAAAAGTATGTCTGCTGTGATTTGCAGATTTTCTTTTAATAAATTTATGTTCCTGTTTTTATAATAACCAAATTTATTGCAGAGAAGTAAATGCAAATATTAATTCTTACCATTTTAAATAAATTGTGCACTTTATTATGACACTTGCATATTAATACTGCCAGGGATAGTGCTTATATAACCCTGCCATTCTGGAAGTGCCTAAGGCCTGGTATTGGGCCAGGGCAGCTGCTCTTGTGACTGCTGCAAATGCAATCTAAATTCACTGATAAATTGTAGACAAATCTCAGATAAGCTGCGGTGGGTTTTTTTAGCAACGATGGGCTGCAAATTGGTAAAAAAAAAAACAAACAACCCTCAAAACACGTCAAATCACGTCAGTCCATCTGTTGCATCTTGCAGTGCACTTTCCAGCAATGTGGAAATTCAAGCATGCTTATAGCATGCATTTTTCCACAATAAGGATTTCTTCCAGATTGTTCAGGTTCAGAATAAGCCATTTGATTATGTTCTTTTTACCACAAATCCTGGCTCTTAAGAGTATTGAGTTAATTAAAAATAATATACTAGAGCCAACAGAAATAATCATAGGCATCTTCTTGTTTAAATTGGAAAGGAAAATCTTTTTAAATAATAAGAGTTTAATTATTCCTATTTCTAATACTGTTTCCTTCAGTAGATTATCAGTTCTACTATGTGCATAGTTTTTTTCAGAGTGGTTGACAGATATGAAATAATTAAAGCTTTAAACTTACATAAACATTTATTTGTTGCGTGTGATGGACTGATTTTCAAAAGTAGATTAATATTTTAAGGAATCAGATTGTCCATCTCTCTGCTCATATTGCTTCATTGAGCATATGTTTCAAAAGCTGCCCATGTTTCTGAGCCACCATCATTTGGGAGTAGGAACCAGTTTAATAACCTGTCCATTTCAGTCATTGGGGAGTGAGGAGCCATCAAAGCTGAACGGAGGGAAAATGAGATGTGAAGGGTTGTATTACAGGACCTGCTCTTATTCTTTCTTAGGTGTGGCAGGGTCAGGCCTAATGGCTACAGGACAGTGATTGAAAGTAGATACATTAGCCACAGATTAAGCCAGTCCCTTTTCCCCGAGTAAGATAATGAGCTGTTCCAGAACGATCAGGAAGTTGCTGGAATCAGTTAAGGCAGGCTAATCAGGACACCTGGTTTTAAAAAGGACCTCACTTCAGTCAGTGAGGTGCCTACGAGGAACTGAGAGCAAGAGGCACTAGGAGCTGAGAGTGGGAAGGCGTACTGCTGGAGGACTGAGGAGTACAAGGGTTATCAAACACCAGGAGGAAGGTCCTGTGGTGAGGATAAAGAAGGTGTTGGGAGGAGGCCATGGGGAAGTAGCCCAGGGAGTTGTAGCTGTCGTGCAGCTGTTAGAGGAGACGCTCTAGACAGCTGCAATCCACAGGGCCCTGGGCTGGAACCTGGAGTAGAGGGTGGGCCCAAGTTTCCCCCATTCCCTCAACTCCCTACTTGATACCAGAGGTGTTGACCTGGACTGTGGTTTTCCACCAGAGGGGAAGGTCTGTGGCCTGTTCCCTGACCCACTAGGTGGGTCAGCAGAGACTGCAGGGATTATTCTCCTCCTTTTCCCCATGCTGGCCACTGATAAGGTTAGCTGAGTGAATGGCAGGTTTGAGCCACTGGCAAAAGTGGCCAAACTGAAGGCTGCCATGAATCTCTGAGGTGAGTAAATTTGCCAAAAAGCTCAGGACCCGCCAAGGCAGAGGAGGAACTTTGTCACATAGGGTAAATTCATGCTGAAGCTAATAAAAGTCTACCCTGAGCAAAGATAGTAAAAATGGGCCCTGAGGCTCTGATCTGCTACTAGGAAGGTGAGGTAGCCTCATGAAATTCAGTTCCATTTTACTGCCAGCTATTCCTTCTCTAACCACGGCATATTTTTGTTCTCTGGGATGGAGTTTCCTATTGAGAGACAGGACTGGGTGTTCTTCCTCCCCTACTGTTTGAGAAAGTAAGGCTCCCAACCTTACCTCAGAGGCATACATTTCTAGTAAACACCTTCTCAAAGTATAGGACTGCTAGTCTGGGAATTACTGCAGAGGGCTGTCCTCCGATCTGTAAAAGATTTTTTTAGCCACGCAGGCCCATTTCACTGTATCTGGGCCACAGGCTTTTATGAGGTCCATCAATGGGTGTGTTCTGGTAGCAAAGCAGGAAATGAATTGCCTGTAGTATCCAACAATCCCCAGACCTGTTTCTTCAAGATCAGTTGAGGCCAACTTTGTATTGCCTCTAGCTTGTTTAGATGGGATTTCACTGTGTCTTTCCCCACAATGTATCTGTGGTATCTGGCTTCCACTAAACCTATTCCATGCTTGGAGGGATTCGCAGTGAGACCCACTTTCCTCAGGGTATCCAGTACTGCTTCCACCTTTTCCAGGTGCATCCCCTAGTCTGGGCTACATATGACCACATCATCCAAGTGAGTGGCAGCTTACTTGGCATGTGGACGCAACAGCTTATCCATGAGCCGCTGGAAGGTTGTAGGAGCCCTGTGTAATCCAAAAGGGGTCAATTCTGGGGATAGTCTGGTGGCATCTCTAGGGCAACCACATAAGCTTCTGTGTCTTGCCAGGGCTTCAATAGGTTGACATGATAGGTCTGCTCCTGCTTCTGGCGATCAGGCTGTTAAATCTTATTGTCAATCTCCCTGATGTCTTCTGTTACTTCATATGGGCCCTGCCTTCTGTCCAGGAGCTTGCTTTCAGCACCATTACCTGATCTCCCATCTGGAATTTGCAAACCTTCAAATTATTTTTTGCGCCAGACGACAGTGATTATAATACAGTAACTTGGTGATTATAATACAGTAAATCTTCACTTAGTTTTCCCAGTTAATGTCATTTCGTTGTTACATTGCTGATGAAATAGGGAACACGCTCGTTTAAAGTTGTGCAGCGTTCCCTTATAATGTTGTTTGGCAGCCGCCTGCTTTGTCCACTGCTTGCGGGAAGAGTAGCCCATTGGAGCTAGCTGGTGAGGGCTTGGAACCAGGGGTGGACCGACAGTCCCCCATCAGCTCCCTATTCCCCTAAGTTCCCTGTGCAGCAGCTGCCCAGCAGGCTATCAGTTGCTGGCAGTTCAGCTGTCCCTCCCCCGACTGCCATCTGCTGCTCCTGTCCTCTCCCTTGGAGCTGCTCTCCAAATGCCCCACACAGCAAGCAGGAGGCAGGGAAGAGTGAGATTAATGTCAGGGTGTCTCCCTTCCCCCTGCTCCTGCACTCTTACCCCTTCTCCTTGGTGGGGGGGGAAAAAAGGGGGAAAGAAATGGGACATGACAAGGCTCAGGACGGAGGGAGCTTCCTTACAGCAGGGGCGGTCTCAGCTTGCTTATCTACATAAAAAGGCAGTGTACTTAGAGTGGGGTCAGCATACTTAAAGGGGCAGTGCGCATCTGTGTCTCTCACACAGGGTATGTCTCTGTCTGCCATGCTGTCTCATGCTGCCTTGTAGAGTGTGAGGCTACATAACAACAATGGGTTAACCCTTGAGGGCTAAGCTGATTGCTAGTTCATCATTTAGCAGAATATGCATATGCGCGTGCACACATACACTATAGTCTGTCGTCTGGTGCAAAAAATTTCCCTGGAACCTAACCCCCCTGTTTACATTAATTCTTATGGGGAAGTTGGATTTGTTTTGCTTAAAGTTGCATTTTTCAGGAACATAACTACATTAAGTGTGGAATTGCTGTAGAAATAATGCCTCTTATAATTATTGTAAATAACATAAAATAGCTTGTAGGTAGACATATTGGATAAACGAAATGATTTTTCATTTTGGGAAAATTAACCCCATTCCCTTCTGTGTGTCCAACTCCTGCATTTCCTGGCTTCACTGTTCTCTTGTTGTGGTGGGTGTAGTTGTTTCTGTGGATCTAAAGTCTCAAAATCTAAAAGTCTCTAAATTTAATTCTCTTTGGCCTTAGGGCCTCCTAGGACAGACTTACACATCTATGGGATCTGTGCATAATTTGCCCTTGCCTAAAGTGTGGTCCTATGGCTTCTTTAGAAACATTCCTGTAGGTTCAGTGCATACTTCAATAGGACATTACTACTATGTGGCTGTCGTGGAAATCATCGCTTCTGTTGAAGAAGACGTTCTTGTATAATGGAGAGAGGTCAGCATGGCTGTGAGGGCACTCTAGGATACATAAGGATGGTGGTAAAGCTGGCCAGGACTGTGTGGATTTGAAGTTCTGTACCTGTTTAGACTCCTGCTGGAAATATCATGTAAAGGAAACTTCAAGGTGAATCTCTGGAGTTCCTAGAGTCCTTTGTTCTATTACATAGAAGGGTACAACATATCTCATGGACGTTAGGATTTCTTTTCAATCCACGTCAGTGTTTCTTTTGTCCATCATTAGTTTTTATTGCACACTGAAGTCTCCTCGTGGGAGTTGTAGTTCAGATCTCCATTCTCTGCTGTTGGCCAGGATATCTGGAGGACCATGTGTCTCATAATGCAGTGTGGATTTCCCTGTGACCAAGCTGCATGATGCATAATAGGAGTCACATGACTGGGTGCATTATAGAAGACGTCATCTAGCCAGGAGAGAGCAGGCTCCCAAGTTACAGCTCACAAGAGCCAACATTTCACTGTGGGAAAATTACAGTTTAATATTGAACTCGGTCAAACAAAGCATTTTGGTTTAGTTCAGTAAACCAAAATCAAACATTCAGATTTTTTGTGTGATTTGTGCTGAAAACAAATTGTGGGGTTTCCTGTAACATGGAAATTACTAATTTTGCTCAGCTATCTATACTATTTTTATAGCTTTTTTTTATGGCCAATTTCATCCTTTAACTCCAGTTCCAATATGATTTGCAGTGTGTTCCATTTGTGCAGTGTAAACCATTTGTGCTTAAATACCTACAGTCTATGGACTAGTTTAAGGATACAATATTTCATTTAACTGTTTAAAATATTTCGCTTGAAAACATTGTTGAGATGATAAGGGTGGGGGCAGAAGGGAAGGATAGCTCAGTGGTTTGAGCATTGGGCTCATAAACCCATGGTTGTGAGTTCAGTCATTGAGGGGGCCATTCAGGGTAATGGGGCAAAAATCTGTTGGATGATTTAATGGGGGATTGGTCCTGCTTTGAGCAGGGGGTTGGACTAGATGATCTCCTGAGGTCCCTTCCAACTCTGATATTCTATGACCCAAAATGTGAGGTAGCCATTATAACAAAGAAAACACAAAATCAGGGAGTAGATATAACTTTTTAGACAAAATCTTGAAAACCTGTAGAATGTTGCTTCTTACACACAGTGGTTTGGAATTTAATGGGGAATCAAATTATCTAAATGACAAAGGCCTCTGTGCTCCTTCAGTGCAGCAAGGGAATGAGCAAAAGTCCAGAAACTGCATTAAAAATAGGGTATGGTGAATATAGCAAGGAACCGAACTATGTGGTTAGGTCCTGTGCTAAATGCTTCCTGAGGCAAGGGCCTAAGTTGACAGACAAATTATTAATGTACATTGTTTAATGCAGATAATTTCTACATTAATGCCTCCTTACAATATCCAGAGGCAAACAGTGGGATCAGTAGCATATGGTAAGCAAAAGTAGTGATTGTCCGCACCTCATGTAGTTGGGATGCCAGTGGTTGGGAGAACAAGGTTGGGAGGTGTGTAGAAGGATGTGTATTCTGAATGTTTGGCTAAAGATCCAAGGGTTTGGAAAAGTGCTCTATAACAGAAGTTGCCACAACAATCGATAACTTTACTATAAAGAGGCTGTGGTGACTTTCAGATCATAACATTACATCGGAAGAGTAAGCTTTGTTTTTAAATGTAAAGGTATGTACATTGCTGGTGCATGGATTGTCTTGCTTTAAAAACAATATTCACTTTTTTCTCTTTAGTCTGAAATTCAGAACAACTCCACACCATCTAATCAAGAGCATAGTCAACCTATATCTAATAATACCTCCATGAGCCCACGCCAACGCCGTGCCCAGCAGCAGAATCAGAGAAGAGTACCATCTTCAACTAACTTTAATCAGGTGCCGCAACCAAGAGTCAACACAAGCCACACTGGATCAACTGTTCTGATTGTCCTTCTGACTTTAGCATTGGCAGCTCTTATATTCCGTCGGGTATATCTGGCCAATGACTATATATTTGAGTTATAAGGTTGTCTCTGTCTTAAGAACAGTGACTTGAATGCTTCATTAAACATTCTGTATTGAGTATGACATGAGAACTGTTTACAGAAGATCACTTTTTTATTTACTCTTTTAAGTCCTTACAAATGTTAATATACCTTTAGGTACATTGCTTTTGTAAGAAGGATAAATGTTGTGCTAACAACTGTTAATGATCCATGAACACCCACTAGATTCTTGGAAAAACAATTTGGTTGAATATGACCATAGTATGTAAAGGATGGGGGAAAGAAAATATAATTTGTTGACTACCTTATTTACTGATAAAAGAAGGCAATTAATAAAAGAAAGGGGTTTTACACTTTTTCTCTGTGGAACATGGGTGCAGATAAGCACCCATATCGGAGTGAGTATAAAAATTTATGTTGGGGAAGGACTTTTAAAAATGAAATGTAGTGTCTATGTGTTGCATTGCATATGCTCTTAATTCAGAGAGGGATAATATTTTGGAACCACTTTTATTTACAATAAGACAATTCTAAAAATTGCATGAAATGTTGATTCTGAGACTGCTCTCTGTGAAAAAAGGGGCCAGAAAATTGTGTGCTTTATTTTTTGTTTTTACATTTTTTTGGAAGTTAGATTGGATAATCTTTTGCAAGATTTGAATGTCGTCTTCTAATACTCTCAATTGTATATGTTGCTTTTTTAAATTTAAAGATTATATAAAGCATCTATTATTGGGATAGTTATAAATATGTAATATAATTATTTACCCAGAGCTGTTGTCTTTTAATTATTCCAGAAATATACATAATGAATTGCATTAAATGTTTCATATTTGCTGTTGTTTGCTAAAAAAAAAAAACAAAACCCTAAATATTTTCATCCTTAAATTCTGCTAGGCCTGGGCAGGCTTGAGGGAAGCTTTCATGAAACCCATGGCTCTAATGAATTATCGCAATTCAAGCCTCATTTACACAATTTTTTTTTTTTCACTTCATTGCAATACTTCAAGCAAAGTTTAAAATTTGAAAGTTTTTCAAATAATCTTTCCATCATATCAAGATTACAGCATTCATGTGTATATCACCATTTATTCATTGTAGGTGCTGGCACTTCAGATAAGGGTAAGGTTGCCAGCCCTCCAGGAATTAGATTGTCATGCGATGACATCTCCAGGAATAGCACAGTTGGCAACCATAGATAGGAGCCTTCTGGGCTGATCTTGAATTTTTTTCGCCATAAAGAACAAGTTCAATGGGATAATCATTTTCCCATTATCTGACTAGATTAATGGTAGATTGCCTTGATGATCACTCATTTAAGACCCAAGACAACCTCAGTAATTCTCACTTTTGTAGTGGCAACTATGATAGCTCTCACTAATGCCAGACTGTCCCACCCTACTTCTTAGCAAAGATAAGAGTGCTGTAGTCAGCTCTCTTATTAAAATTACAAAATATACTACATGCTAATGTACTCCTAAGCCTTATAAATAAGTAAAATTTTACACTTGTGAAAATTAGTGGACAAATTACATATTTTATGTAATGTTCTGGTATATGTGTATAATTTATTCACTTGCTAACTTGCAAAATTCAGAAATGGATTCCCAGTGGTTATTGTGAGTTAGTACTGCTCTGCTGTACATATAACAGCAAGTATGTACATCAAAGCATCTTACTTTAATTAAACATTTACAATAAAAGTATATAGCATGTCCTGATAGATCAGCAGTTATTTAAATCTTGCATTGTCTTCAAGTCTGGAAAGAGAACAATCTGGTTTCCTGGGGTAAAATGAGTAAAAGTATTTTTCCCCAATAAGTATATTAGTTTTGGTAGGAGTATATTTAAAATCTACAGACCTAGGCCAGATCATCCTTTCGCTTAGGAGAGGAGTCTAAAGAAAAAACCTTCAGCAGGATACCCTTGCAGAGTTTCTTCCTGATTGTACCCTTGAGATATTTGCTGTCACCTTGCAGAACAGGCCCTGAGGGATACATCCATCAACCAAATTCTGCTCTTGCCCTTATGCAGCAGAACTTAAGTAAGGCTGCTGCACAAAGCCCTCTGATACCCAAAGAAGGGGGCAGGATTGCAGTCTTTTTCCATAGATTCCAATTCCAGAAGGAACCATTGAGATCATCTGGTCTGACCTGCTGTACAGCATGGGCCATAGAACTTTCCATAATAATTTCTTGAGCGGATCTTTTAGAAAAAAACATCCAAATTTCATTTAAAAATTGTCAGTGATGTAGATTCCACCATGATCCTTGGTAAGTTGTTCCAATAGTTACTTACTCTTACTGTTAAAAACTTGTTTTATTTCCAGTTAAATTTCTCTAGCTTCAGCTTCCAGCCAATGGCTAGCGTTAGACTTTTCTCTGCTAGTTTGAAGAACCCATTGTGATGCTGTATAAAAGAAAAGTGACCATGTTTATGGTAATGTATCATCACTGTTACACAATTGTGATAAATTTTATACAAAGTATGTCATGTAAGGTATCAAAGTTATAGTCTGCTGAGTATGATTATCCCGTTTATCTGCATGTATCATCATTGTATATGAAGTTATGAAACTTTGCTCTGTATTTGCTTCTGAACCCTGTTGTGTTCCCGAGTAATCCCCCTTCTCCTCAAGACAGATTTACACCAAGGCTAGCAAGCCTGCTTGATGGCCCATTAAGGACAATAAGCTCTTCCAAGGACCCCTCCCAAAGTCTCTTCTTCAGGCACATGTAGGCAATGAGTGCCTCTGATTCAGCAAGGAACATGTGACCCAGGACTCCATGTTTGTGCCAGTAACTTTCCATGCCCATGTGCTGTGCATGTAAATTGCAGACTGTGATGACACTCTGTCTTCAGTCCTACTCCACTTCTATGGTCTGTGATTTTTCTAACAAGAAGGGAGCTTTGAACAAAGGACTGATGACCCAGTCTTTTTGGGTGATCCAGAGACACATATTGCAACGTAGCAGAATTACCATCGCTACCATTATCCTGACGTCTACAGATTTGGAAATCAATTGTAATGTATATGATTTCTTAAACCATTTAATAATTCCCTCCTTTACTTTTCTTTTTTTAAAAATAAATCTTTAGTTAGTTTACTAAAGATTGACTGCAGCATGTATTTGATGTGATCCTGAAAGTACATGTTGACCTGGTGGTGAATGTCTGATCCTTTTGGATTGGAAGAATCTAATGTGATGAATTTTGGTTTTAATAACCTTTCATCACCAAGTCTGGTTGGTGATCAGGGGCCGGAGTGCCTAGGGGACTGTTGTTTGGCTCTTTGTGAACTAGTGCAGTGATACAAGAGTTCATTTTTGTTACTGGCTTGGTGAAATCTTATGATAGAATAAAGAACTAGTTTTGAGGTGTTTCTGCCCTGTTTCTTACAGTCTGTCCTGAATTTGGTATTCTCAGCTGTGACATACCGGGCAAAGTGACATTTAGCATAGTCTTGGGCAGGATACACATCATGACAGGTCAGTTGGGCTTTGGCTCAGAATCCCACGCTACATAAGACAAATTTAATTTCGAGACTTTTAAGGGTTAAAGATTTGTGACCATGGATGAGTCACGAGCCTATGAAGCTATGAACGCAGTGTAAGAATTCAATGTAAGTCAATGGAATTCATTTTCTTCACATAATTTTTTATGAACACAAAAGAACGTGAAAAATTGATGTGAAGATAAGAAAATGGATCTTACAGGGGACATCTCAGACCAGGAGATGACCAATTTGCTCAGAAAAGGAACAAAAGAAAGCAAACGCTGGCAACAGTAAAAGCATGAAGAAAAAATGCCAGAATTTAGGGTGAAAGAGAAGGCTGAAGATGCAGAGGAGGGAGTGTACCAGAGACACGGAGCAGAGGCTGAAATTGAAAAGGAAGCTTTACTGCTAAGGGAAAAATTTCTGGCACCGATGCACGGGGCGAGCACGCATACCTACTGTGGAATAGACATGAGCAACACATCTCGAAGAACACCAGTTACGAAAGAACTGTCTTTTACAGAGGAGCCCTTACCATGGCACAGCCGCAGCGGTACAGCTGTGCTGCTGGAAGGTCTGTAGTGTAGACAGCCTCAGTCTTCCAGGCAGCAGAAATCACTGATGAATTTATAGAAAAGAGAGCTTGTGAAGTGTGTAAGCCCCAGGAGAAGGGCAATCCTTTTGCACCCCAGTTTAAAATAAATCTAACACCAACTTTATTAGAAAAGCTCATGGGAGCCCCTGAAGGGGAAACAGGAGGTCTGTTATCAGTCTGGGACCCCATGCCATATAAAATCAAATTGCCCAAAGCTTAAAAACACTCCATAACCTGCACCAACAAACACCACAATAAATTCTCATGCTGTCACTTTGATTACAAGGGTTACTCAGATAAGCTCCAACACTGCCACCTTGAGTACAAATGCTAACCTTGCAGGTGTTACTGCTGCCACCTTAATTCCAGAATATGTGATGGAAGGGGAAAGCAGCCTATCTCAAATTATATTAGAACTGAGATGTTGACTGGTAGTGAGCAAGTCATACAAAATGCAAAGGTCAGTGGAATTGTTTGTACTTGATGGTGAGATTCAGTCTTTGCTATTACTTTAGATAAAAGGGAATTGGTCAGAGAGGGAGATTTGGTGCCAGATAAGTGTGTGAACATATTGGTTATTTCTGCGCTTTCTGTAAAAGCGCTTTTGTCCAGAATTCCCTTGAGTGGAAAAATTTTGAAGGTGATATAGGTGGTGGTAGATTTATTACCTGTTAATGTCTTGATTGGTCATGATATTTCAGCTATGTTTAATCAGGTTAATATCATGACCAGGTCACAGGGAAATTATGGCTCTGATGCAGGTTCCCTGCATGATGTCAGTGAGGGAAATTGTGAACAGGCCAGAGCAGTGGTCTCGAACATTTTTACACCCAAAATTGCTTTTTGAATCAAAGGGCAACCCAGGATCTGTCCCGCCCTTCACCAAAGCCTCACCCCACTCACTCCATTCCCCTCCCCAACCCGGTCACTTTCTCTCCTCCACCTTCACTCACTTCCACAGGGTTGGTGTAGCAGGCTGGGGCTCGGGCTCTAGGCTGGGGCTGAGGGTTTTGCAGTGTGGGAGGGGGCTCTTGGCTGATTCTGGGGCAGGAGGTTGGGAGGCAGGGGTTTAGGGTGCAGGAGGGGAGGAGGGGTGCAAGCTCTAGGAGGGACTTTAGGTGCAAGAGGAGGCTCCGGGCGGGGACACTGTGTTGGGGTGCAGGAGGAAGTGCAGGCTGCGGTCTCTGGGAGAGGGGTCAGGGCTAGGGCGAGGGTTTGGGATGCAGGAGAGGGTATGGGGTGCTAGCTCTGGGAGGGCAGTCAGCATTGGGTGTGCAGGAAGGGGGTCGGTGTGGAAGGGGTTTGGGATGCTGGCTCTGGGAGGGGACGCAGGGTGGGGTTTGGGGTGCAGGAGGGGGTTTGGGGTGCAGAAGGGGTTTGGGATGCTGGCTCTGGGAGGGGACTTAGGGCTAGGGGGTTGAAGTGTGGCACTTACCTCTGGCAATGCCCTGCCGGCAGCAGGTGCAGCGAGGCTAAAGTAGGCTTCCTGCCTACCCCGGCTCCACACTGATCCCAAAGGGGCCATTATGCTCCTAGAGGGAGGTGGGGGGGGGGCAGGTGGCTCTGCACATTGCCCCTCTTGGCGAGCGTCGCCTCCGCAGCTCTCCCAGCCAATGGGCACCTTGGTGGTGGTGCTTGCAGGCAGGAGTGGAGTGCAGAGGGAGACTCCTAAGCGCCTCTCTTCCCCCACGCCTGGGGCCATGCTCGCCACTTCTGGGAGTGGCGTGGGGCTGGGGTAGGGAGTTTGCCTTAGTAGCAACCGCGCTGCACCACCAGAGATCGTGATCAACTGGGAGATCCTCTAGGATCGACTGGTTGGTGACTACTGGGCTAGTAGAGAATGTGTGTTGTGCCACTTGAGAATTCGTCAGATGTATCAGAGGTGGCTCTACACTTGAATGAAACACAGAAGGAGTTTAATATGGCTCAGCAAAATGACGTTTTGTGAGAGAGGGCCAGAGTTGATGCTCAGAATCAAACCCTAGCTGGGGTAGGGAGAAGCAGATTTTTCATGTAATTTGGTTTGTTCGGTAAAGAATCCCTTACAGGGAAAAACCATCCTCATGGTAGAATTTGCAGACTGTTTGTGATACCTGAGGGATATAGAGATGTCTTGCTAAACTTAGCTCATGATGGTCCATTTGCAGGGCACCTGGACATGTAAAGAACATAGACCGGTTAAAGCAAAATTTCTACTGGCGTCACCTTTTTGAAATAGTGAGGGATTATTGCAGAAGCTTTGATTTGTGTCAGAAGTGTAAAGGGTTAAAGGGACTTAGTAAGGCTTTGGTTACACTGGCACTTTATAGCGCTATAAAGCCTCCAAGAGAGCTATAACTCCCAACCGTCCAGACTGGCGAGGCACGTAGATTGCTATAAACCCACAGTTATACCGGTCCTGGTAATCATCCCTTCCCAGAGGATTAACAGCTAACGTATTCAGTGATCCCTATTATTGCAAGCGTGAACGGGCATTAACACTCCAAGTGCTACAAGTGATCTCTGGAGACACCTGGAGCCATTTAAGGCAACTGACATCTCTTCCCTTTGTTTTGAACTTGTCTGGAGGAATGTGAAAGTACATTTTCAGAATTTCTCTCTTAACTCGGCAAATAAGCAATGCAAATGTTTACGGAGGGAGCCTGTGTGTAATACAAAGCCTGCTAGTCTTCTCTGTCAAAGGACACTTACGGACAGGCTCTCAGGAGGAACTCTCTCCCCCGGCATAGACACAACAAGTTCCCTCTCATCCCCCTCGTTTGAAAAGCACGTTGCACCCAGCTGAATGCTGGGATAGCTGCCCATAATGCACCACTCCCCGTGCCGCTGCAAGTGCCGCAAATGTGGCCACGCTATATCGCTGGCGGGTCTCAGTGTGGACAAGCTATAGCGGTATCCCGATAGCTGTATATGAGGACAGGTATAACCAAAACCGCTATAAAGCTGTAAGTGTAACCAAGCCCTAAGGTTCCCCTGCAGCCCATCACCAATTATCAGGGAGGCGTTTGCCAAAGTGTCTGAGGATATTGTGGGACCACTCCCTGACCCTTCCAGGAATGGAAAGAGAGAGAGATTCTTGTCTTGGTAGATTTTGCTACCAGATACTCTGGGCATCTAATATTTGAGGCAGAGACTGTGGCCACAGCATTGCTTACTACTTTCATCAGAGTTGGTTTACCCAGAGAAATTTTGTCAGACCGTGGTGCTAATTCTATGTCTGTTATTTTTAAGCAGTTATGGGAGACGTGGGAGTACAGCATCTAAGAGCTGCTCCTTACCACCAGAGACTACTGGTCTGGTAGAAAGACTCAATGGAACTGTTAGAATATAGATATTCAGACCTGCCTGTAAAGGCCTATACTTAAAGAACTTAGATGTATTTTTATCACTTAGCTAGTTTATAGAGGTATAAAACAAAGAATCAAAATCACAGTCCTCCGGTGTATGGGCCTTCTCTACTAGAATAGTCTGAGGCCTTGTTCTTAGTCTAAGGCGTTTGGCTAAACCACAGGGGCAGCCATAAACTGGGAAGCGTAAGGTCACATAATCACATTTCAAACCAGTCATATTGAAATAAGATGGTATTGGGCTGTTAGGAAGAGGATCCTGTCCTGATAATGCCCATCATCACCAGATAAAGAAACAGATCTTAAGTCGGGGGTGGGCAAACTACGGCCCATGGGCCAGATGTGGCCCAGTGGCCATTTTTATCTGGCCCGCGAGCTTGGACTTGGTGCCAGTGGCCCTGGCCTCCTGGCCCAGAGTGCCAGGCCGAGCGACCCCGTGCTCGCAAGCTAGGGGCCAGGCTGAGCTCGGCAAGCCATGGGACCCCCTGCTTCCAAGCCGGGGGCCTGGCCGAGCGCATCGGCGAGCCATGGGGCCCCACACCTGGCTGAGAAGGTAAGCAAGTGGGGGGGGGGGCTTAGGTGGTGGGGTCCTGGGGGGTGATGATTAGTTTGAGGGGTTCTTGGGAGGGGGCAGTCAGGGAACAGAGCGCGGGGGGGGGTAGATAAGGGGTGGAGTCCTGGGGGGGCAGTTAGAGTGGGGGGGGTCTCTGGAGGGGGTGATCAGGGGACAAGGAAGGGGGGGTTGGATGGGTCGGAAGTTCTGAGGAGGTTTTGAGGGGGGCAGTCGGGGTGGGAAGTGAGTGGGGGTTGGATAGGGGGCGGGGCCAGGGTGTTTGGCGGGGCACAGCCTTCCCTACTGGCCCTCCGCAGAATTTTGAATCCCAGTGTGGCCCTCGGGCCAAAAAATTAGCCCACCCCTGTCTTAAGTCATAGCATCCTGTCTGACAAGAAATTGCTAATCAATGGCTGTATATTGTTTTATCTTTATGGCCCCCAGTTTTCTTTTGTTAATGTGTCTGATTCTCAATTGTTTCTATCTGCTGTATAATTATAGGGGGACACTGGGGAATAGATTCTACCGGCGTATAAAGATATGTCCGAGTGGTGTGAAGGGCTTCGGAATATGCTTGCTTAGAAACTAACCCCAATAAATATCACGTTATCTGTACTTCTGACTTCTGGTCTTTTGCTGCTTGCTCTCTGCATGACAAGAACCAGCGAAGTGGAAGGGTTGAAGGAAAGCTCTCAAACAGGAACCCTGAAGGATATGCTGAAAATATATGTGACTAGGTGCTAGAATGACTGGGACATCTTCTGTATTTACTGTATGTGAACAGGAGTGTACCCCAAAAATCTATAGAGTTTGCTCCCTTTGATCTACTCTATGGAAGGCAGGTCAGGGAACCCTCTAGATCTGATTCGTGTTTCTTGGGAAGGCAATACTGAGGAGACAGAGCAGCTAGTGGTGGAGTATGTGTCTGAATCTAAAGAGAGTTTGCAAAGCATGATGGAGTTGGTTCAGCAGAATCTTAAGTAACACCAGAAAGCTCAGAAAGTTTGGTACGATAGGCATACCGAGGAAAGGGGAAAGATTGGAAGTTGGAGATATAGTGCTTATGCCAGATCCTGTGAGAGAAAGTAAAATGCAAGATATTGCAATGGACCCTATGAGGTAGTGGAAAAAGTTAGTGAAATTACCTATAATGTGAAGAAACTCCATGGCAGAGGAGTTGTATAAACAGTGCATATCAACAGATTGAAGGCTTACTCTGGAAGGGAAGTAGTTGTGAAATTGATTTGCTGTGCTGATGAAGAAACTTTGTCTGTCCCCTTAATTGATATGGTTACAGAAAGCAAAGAGGAGACACAGTTTGAAACACTGAGTTGGGGGCGGGTTTATCTACAGATCAAAAGAGAAGGATATGTCAGCTCTGTCAACGCATCACAGGCAGATATCTTCAAACTGGCCAGGGTTAACTAACAAGATAATGCACTCTGTTCACATCATCTGTCAAGACAAGGCATAATATTGAATTCTCCCGTCTTTACTCTTTAGTAAATAAACAAACTTCAGAATGACACTTGAAAACATCCTCTTCCTTGTGATTAAAAAGCAGCTGCTGTAATGTCTTTTCATGCTAATCTCAAACTTTTTTTTAACAGATTAAGGTCTTAATCCTGCAACCCACTATTCACATGAGTAGTGACTACTCACATGGGCAGTTTCTTGCATACTTTATTGGAAGTATTTAACAAGTACATAGAAGATTTAGTTACTGAGTATCCTAAAATCAATCCATATTTTAATTAATTTTAATTTTTAAAAATTTCATTATTAGAGACATCCTAATATTCAAAATAAATAACCACTTTAATGCTGTTAACCTATGGAGAAAACAATTTTCTTTTGGAAAAATTATGGGCTTTTAAAAAAAAAATTGACATCACAAAAACAGCATCCTGATAAAAGTTATACTACACAGCCGACTAACTGCTAACTGATCTAGAAAAAACATCTAATTTCCTAAAACTATACTAAAATATGTGCATCAATGCAAAGTGTACTGATCTTAAACACAAAACATATTGGTACCACCTTGTTAAAAATGCATAGTATAGCGATAAAAAATCTGGGATCCCTACTGAAAAGAGACAGCATGGTTTTATACTGTCTGACAGAAGGACAGTACAGTTCTGAGATTAGCGGCTTGAACAAAAAGCTGGCATGTGGGATTGCAATCTTTTTATATAATGAGTTTTGGCAATATCTCCTTTAGGACCAAGTGGAAATGTTGTTTGCCAGGAGAAACTTGTTTTTGAGTAATGGCCAATCACTATGCAGTGATGAAGGATGAGCTTCGAGTGAGAAGCCCTCAGAAGCCAGTTGAAATTATTAGGTCAGAAAAATAGTATTTTTAACCATGATCACTCTGACAAACACAGGGCCTTGGAATTACAGCTGATTCAATGTTTAAACTAGGGTGGATCTGTACTGCAGGAGGTTACTGGAGTGTAGAGTGTCTCGTTGCTATTTCCCACAAAATGCCTTATTTTGCAAAACTCATTTTATTACTTTTTTGCTTTGTCCTTCTTGTGGAGAGCAGAAACCACAGGAGAAGGAGGTGGACAGGTCAGCTGGAGGTGCAGAAGGCAAGGTAAGGAACCTTAAAATATATCTCTCTCTTGCTCTCATTACATATATAGTAGTGAAATTATATGTAGTGAGAAATGTATACAGTCAGTTCAATTAGATCTGTATGTAAAATTTTCCTGTTTTAACTGAATATGTGAATAGTTTCTATCGCTTCTGAATAACCTTATACAATCTTTACTGCTGTCTTCAGATTTAACTGTAATTGGTCATATTTCTAGCAGCTGTCATTGGTAACCTGGCCATTGATTGTATGTTACTGAACACAATCTTAGACATGCACACACAATACTGTAGATACAGTAAGAATTGAAGGTAGATGCAGATTAAGGGTTTAGCAAATTCAATTTTTAATATGCTCCCAGCAATAACACAAGGCTTTCTTTTAAATGAATCTTTCAAAGTACTTCATATTTTCCTGTAGTTGTTTATTTAAACCTCTCTGTTTTGCAAAAGTGACCAAGAGTCCTCCTGTAGCACCTTAAAGACTAACCGAAGTATTAGAGCATAAGATTTCGTGGGCTAATACCCACTTCGTCGGATGCATGCAGTGGAAGTATCCAGGGGCAGGTATAAATAGGTAGGCAAGAACCAGGTTAAAGATAACAGGGTGGGTCCAATGAGGCTGAACCAGCTGTTATCTCTAATCAGGGAGGGTGAGGTATTCCTCTAGCAGCTGAACTGGAGGTGTGACCAGCGAGAGAAGAGAAACTGTTCTTGTAGCTAGCTAGCCATTCAAAATCTCTGTTCAGTCCCAAATTGATGGTGTCAAATTTGCAAATGAATTGCAACTTTGCAGTTTCTCTTTGCAGTCTGGTCTTAAAGTTTTTTTGCTGCAAAATGCTGACCTTTAAGTATTTCATGATGTGTGCAGGGAGATTGAAGTGTTCTCCTACAGGTTTATGTGTATTGCCATACCTGATGTCTGTTTTGCAAATCCACCTGAAAATGCATTTCATTTTCTCATGGCAATTTGTGGGGTTTTAGTTAGGGCATTCTTAATGCATTGGAGTATATACTGTGTAGGCTTTGTAAAGTCATTCTTTAGATACATTTTGGAAATGAGTTTTTATAGTATTAATAAGGCAAGTGTGCACCAAAGAGTTATAAAGGTCTTAGTGAAGTTTGTTAGATTTAATATTACTGAGTCTGGGGGCAAGGAGAGAGTTACATTAGAAAGATGAGCTTCTAAACCTGCCAACCAGTCCAGAGTATATTATCCTTTTTTGTACAGAGTTATGTCATCCAGGGACAATTATATCTTATAAGATTGTTTGCTAGGCTAAGAGCTTGAAAATAAAGTTGGGTTAATCCATCTTATTAAATAGAATCACTCTGACTGTAAACAATCATCTTTTTATTCATTTTGTATTGTTTAGCATGGCACTGTGAACATACCTTTTTATCTACAGAAAGTGCTGAGATTCACTAGACATTTTGCAGAAAATGTATTATGAAAGAAGCAGAGAGGCTAATATTGTCTAATATTTCTATTGGTATTTAATGCAGAATATGCAAGCACATGTTTTTAGTGACATAAAATTTATTCTCTAGTTTAGACATCTGGGGCCTGATGCTAAACCATTTACACTGAAAGGGGTGCTGACTTCAAAATAATCTGGTCCTTACTGAATGTAAATCTGAAGCATACTGGGCTTCCTTTCTGGATATTTTGTTTGTGAAATCGAATGATCCACCACTAGTTCTTGCATGGGATTCTTTCATTTATGGTTGAACCTTCCTACCTTGAAAAGTTACAAAGCAGTGTAAACTGCTAATGCACATTTTTACAGTCTGAGCATTTCTTTTTTCAAAAGTACTGTCACTCTCTTGGTTAATAAATTGTTCTTGGAAGGTTTCTCTTTGCAAATTATTCTTGACATTTATTAAAATAAACCATTACCAACCTCATTGACTTTTGCAAAGTTGTAATAGTAGAAAATTCAAAAAATAGTCCAACTTTTTTCTAAAATACATGGATTATGAACTGTAGAGGACAATAGATATTACTTGGTTTAATTAATGATGTATAACAAACAGTATGTTAGCCAATGAAAGGATACATCATTATATTTCAAAAGTATAAGGACCAGTTTTTATCCTTCCCTACGAAAAAGGATAAATGGACACAAATCAGATATCAGGAATGGCAATATACAAAAACCTGTAGGAGAACACTTCAATCACCCTGCACACACCATGAAAGACTTAAAGATCAGCATTTTGCAGCAAAAACACTTTCAGACCAGACTGCAAAGAGAAATTGCAGAGCTGCAATTCATTTGCAAATTTGACACAATCAATTTGGGACTGAATAGAGATTTTGAATGGCTAGCTAGCTACAAGAGCAGTTCCTCTTCTCTCACTGTTCACACCTCCAATTCAGCTGCTAGAGGAATACCTCACCCTCCCTGATTAGAGATAACAGCTGGTTCAGCCTCATTGGACCCACCCTGTTATCTTTAACCTGGTTCTTGCCTACCTATTTATACCTGCCCCTGGATACCTCCACTGCATGCATCCGACGAAGTGGGTATTAGCCCACGAAAGCTTATGCTGTAATACTTTAGTTGGTCTTTAAGGTGCCACAGGACTCTTTGTCACTTCTGCAATTCCAGACTAACATGGCTACCTCTCTGATTCTGAACAGTTTTTATGTCTCTCTTCACAGATGTTAAATAACCACCAAAACTATATCCATATAATACTTAGCATAGACCACTATATCCTTCTAATGGATCCATATAATCTTTCTTAATGCATTCATTTAAATGTATGTAAAATGCAGTTTATTTAGAAACCTGAAAATGAGTATCACATTTCTTTTTATTTATAGATATTTCTGTAGTGTTCCACTGTTACAAACATTTTATATAGAGTTAAATAGTAACAGTATCTTGAACATTCCTGATTATTTTGTACTACAAAACTCTGGTTGTCTTGTGTTAAAACCAAACCTTGTGCTGGAAATGGCATGGTGCTGGACTTTTTTGCTTGCAGTCAAATGAAACCCAGTTTCAATGTCAGATTGACATTCCTCATAGAGAAACACAAAAATAAATGGTGACTTTTATTTTTTTTTTTAATTTTTGTAACTGCCTCATGCATTCTGCTTTGTATTTCTCTTGCTTCTTTTTCTATAAATAAATAAGGCAAGAAAAATATTTTCAACTATTGGAGTCTATATTTAAAAGTTTTCCATTTTATATCTGAGATAAAGTGCCGGTCAGTGTAATATGTGTGCAGAATAAAAATCCATTGATGTTAATGGGAGTCTTTACATGATTTCAAAGACCTTTTGTTTGGGCTCTATTAACCCCCAAATCTTTCTGCTCCATAATTCATTGTTTGTACACTTTTTAGAGCATCATATTCAAGGATCTCAAAGAGCTTTGTTTAATATTAAGTGACCCCCCTCCATTCCTAGAATAATGACTATTAATGATGGGTAAAATGAGACACAAAGAGATTAAATGATTTCCCTAAAGCAAATCAGCAGAGCAGTGGCAAAGCCAAGAATAGAAACTGGGCACCTTGGCTCCTTGTCCTGTGTTCTATACGCAACGCAAACCACAGCTATTTTAAAAGAATTTTAAACCAATATTATCAGAGTTGCAAAGTCAAGGACTCAAAAGCTGGGAAATTCCTGAATTAAGATTTTCTGTGCAGCTTTAATTCAGCTCCCTTGTGAGCATACATTATGATAACAGTCTTTAATTACATGATTACAAGCTATTTTTTTTCCCCACAAGCCCTCTGCCACATTTAGTTCACAGAATGGACTGGGATCAATATTTTCCCTCATTTGTTCGATGTGTAGCATTAGGCCTTATTTATTGCATACTATTCAGACCCTACTCTCATGACAAAATTAATAATTTCTTCCTGGGCTTTTATATGGTGCTCAGTATCTGAGTATTTCACAAACATTAATGAACAAGATCCCTGTGAGATGAAGGGAAACTGAGGCACGGAGAGTAAAATCAAAAGTACCCACTAATTTTAGGTGTCCAATATGAGATCCCTAGGACCTACTTTTTAAGAGTACTTAGCATTATACAGCTCTTTATGTATTCAAAGCACAGCTACCATTGACTTCAGTTACAGGTCTGTGCGCTCAGCACTTCTTCCCATCAGATCCCAGAGTCTCAAGCTGTGCACCCAGAAAACGAGGAACACACAATTAGTGACTACCCATGAAAAGTTTGGTTAAGGGCATGTCTACATTGTAGCTGGGAGGTCTGATTGTCACACTTGCACTAGCTCAGCTTGAGGTAGCATGTGAAAAATAGTGTGGGTGTTGTGGCCCTGACAGTAGCTTAAGCTACCTGCCTGAGCTTGGATTGAGAGGATTGGGTGGAGTTGGGCTCCAGCAGCTGGCCTGAGCTGCCACCAGTGCTGCAAAGTCCACACATTTAGCATGGTAGCTCAGGCTGAGCTAGTGTGAGTCTGTCTGCCCATGCTGGGAATCACACCTCCCAGCTGCAGTGTAGACGTATCCTCAGTGACTTGACAGCATCACACAGGAACTCTGTGAGAGAGGCAGAGATATAATCCAGTTCCCCAGGGCTGCTTTAACAATGAGACCAGGCTTTCTGTCTGGTAATCCCTTGCCTCATTCACTATACACCTCCCAGCTTCTTCAACAAATATAACTAATGAAACGAGTCTTACAGATAATATTCTCCTTCACTACGCAGCCCCGATTCCTCCCCATATCAGGTCTGTTCTGTACACAGAAGGGGTCTTGTGGAAAAGTAGTTTGTGATCATGCAATTAATAATGTTCCTTTAAGATAGTTTTTGTGTGTAATTTTGTATGTGGTTTCCTAAATTATTTGCAATTTACATAGTTACAAAGACACTCCAGGCCACTTAGATGTTGCAATGTTGGGGGAAGGGATAGCTCAGTGGATTGAGCATTGGCCTGCTAAACCAAAGGCTGTGAATTCAGTTCTTGAGGGGATCATTTAGGTGTCTGTGGCAGAAATCTGTGGGTGAGATTATGGCCTGCATTGTGCAGGAGCTCATAATAGGGGTATGTCTTCACTACCCACCAGATCAGTGAATAGCCATCAATCTTTTAGCGATCGATTTCTCGCGTCTCGTTAGGAAGCGAGAAGTCAATTGCTAGCGATGCCCCCGTCAACTCCGTAACTCCAGGTTGACACGAGGCGCAAGCTGGAGTCGACAGGGGAGCACGCCGCTGACTGCCGCCGCCATGAGGACGGCAGGTAAGTCGGCTGAAGATATGCCAACTTCAGCTACGTGATTCATGTAGCTGAAGTTGCATATCTACAGTCGATCCCCAGCCCTCCATAGTGAAGACCAGCCCTAGATGATCATAATGGTCCCTTCTGACCTTAATGTCTGTGCTTGGTGATTTTTCACAAGGATGCATAAGAAGCCCGGAACACTGCTAGACAGAGAAGAAAATTGTGGGATTTCTTAAGTGAGAAAGGAATCAAAAACACTCCTCTGATTATTTGAAGTTTACTGAGTTATTATTTGTCAATCTTTTTGTGTAGAATGAATATGTGATGAGCGGGTGAGAGGGAGAATATATAATCATTCTTCTGTCTTTCAACAAAGGCAAAGCCAGGGGCTCATAACTCAAACTGGCCTAGAACTGCTCACATAAATAAAGATTTGAGATTTCGCCAGTTTTCTCAGAAACAGAACACTAAATGAACTGCAGAGTCAAAACATTTATTGAAGTCACCAGGGTTACACCAGTGATGAGTTTAGTCTGTTCTGTATAGTGTGGCAGAGCTGCTTCTCTGGCTTGGTGGATTCTGCGCTTCCTCTTAGCAGCTGGCTAGGGAATTCCTCTCTCCCTGGGAATTTCCTCACACTCCTGGGTTTAATGTCTTCACCTTGTCAGGCTGGGAGGAATCTCTGCTCTTCCTGACAGGGGACGGGGAGGGAAGCTTCTTAGGGTACGTCTTCACTACCCGCCAGCTCAGTGGGCAGTGATCAGTCTTTTGGGGATCAATTTATCACATCTACTGTAGACGCGATAAATCGATCCCCTAGTGTGCTCCCCCTCAACTCCTGTACTCCACCTCAGGAAGAGGCAGAAGCAGAGTCGACAGGGGAGTGGCTGCGGTTGACTCGCCACCGCGGGGATGGCCAAGTAAGTCACCTGAAAATACGCCGACTTCAGCTACGCTATTTGTGTAGCTGAACTTTTGTATCTTAGGTCGACCCCTTCCCCCTGCAGTGTAGCCCAGGCCTTAGTCTCTGGTAGCTCCTTTGGGTGTAGTGGCAGCAGGCCAGACAACCAGTTCAGTCTCTCTCCTCTGGCAGGGTCTCTTCCCCCAAACCTCTGGGGCCCAGAAGGGCTGTGTGCCTGGTTGGGCAGGGTTTCCTCTGCTCTTCATCTCTATACTTGTGAGGTGTTCCCTCTGGCGTTTGTCAGTGTCTGCACCATAAAGCTCGCCAGTAGCAAACGTGCTCCCCACAGTTCCTATTGCGCACACCTCTCTGACTGGAGGGGGCAGCTTTTAACAGGTTATGGCAGACCCTTGATTGGCCCCAGGTGTCCTAATTAACCTGTAGTAACCTCTGTTCAATTAGCAGGGGAAAAGGGACCTACTTATCCTGGAGCTAATATAATGGAGGGCCATCGTGAAACTCTGAGGCTAGCAAATCCACCAATAAGTGCAGGACCCACCAAGGCAGAGGAGGAACTTTGTCACACCTCCCTATAAAGATAATTTTTTTTTTTTACCCTTTTTCCCGTATCAGTGATTGGCTTATGCCCTGGAGCTTGAGGGCTTATGTTTCTAATTTTTTAAAATCTCATCCAATATAGCTCTGGAAAGTTCTTATTATCCATATAAATGTCAAATCCTTTTCCTATTTTTCCTTGTGTCAGTTTTTTTGTTTTTAATCCTGCTAAGCTCTTGGTCTCAGTGCTCTCTTGTGCCAATGAGACTATAATTCTGACCAGTTGTATATGTATATATAAAATACATACATAAAATTTGGCACTTTAAATTTTGCACTTGGCACTTCCTGAAGCCAAGAACAATTATGAGCAAACACTGCATTTATTCCTCCGCTCAACCAGAAGTTATGGGCTTGATGCAGGAACCACTTGATGAAATCCTATCGTCTGCATAATGCAGGCAATCAGGCAATGTAATCGCAACAGTCCCTTCTGGCTCTAAAATCTTCGTTCCCTGGGTGCTGTGTTTGGGGTTTTTTTTTAAATCCCTTTGTCAGTGTTAAATTTGTTGTCTTTTAATATCATTCAGTATCCCTTTGTTTTAAGTATTTTGAGAAATGTAAATAGCACCCAGCTGATTTTTCTCTCTAGTATTCTTTGTTTTCTATAACTCTGTGATGTCCTTTCTTTCTCATCTCCTCACTAAAGCATATTGGAGAGACACCCTTTTCTTTTACAGAAGCCATGCTGGTTTGGCTCTATCAGATCATGTTCATCTAATTGTTTAATAGTTCCGTTTATAATTATTATTTCAACCAATATATCCCAGTGAAGTAAGACTTATACTGGCTTATAATTCCTTAGATCAGCCCTACAGCCTTTTTCAAAATAGGTGCAACATTTGGTATCCTCCAGTAGAATAGCTGATCTTAATAAGAATGCAACTCAGTTAATACCCATAGAGTTGTGCACATCTGTCTGAGCACAGAATATTGGCCAGTGTTTCCACCTGGTCATCATCATGCCCTAATTAACTTTATATGCAAACAGACAACACCAGTATTTAACACACATGCGAAGAAACACTTCTACCCATAGACCTGATCTTTACTGATTTCAGTGGATTACTCTGGTTTATTTTTAAGCTCTGTTTCTGTTGGAAACTTCTCAACCTCGTTTGGTGTCTTTTTTTCTTGTATTCGCTATTGCCAACATAAATTCTAATTCCTCCACTCAAGTTCTGCCTCTACTAGTCAGACACCCCACAAACAAATGGATTTAACTGTCCTGCCTCACCCCTTTTGTTTTCTTAGTAACTCTGATCATTAATTACAGCAGTATTTAAATCTTATAAGGTCTCACTTTCAGGGCAAAGGGGTTCAGAGATCTTAATTATTCTAATCCTTCCTCCTATATTGATGTGGAACCGTTGTGATTGCAGAATCGGATTTTCTTTTAGAGGTGCATGGGGCAGTTAGCTGACAGGACTATAATTGAATTCCCAGTGTATGCTGGTTGGTTAATTTTTTTAGCCCTTTATTCAGAGGCTTGTTGCTATCTCCTTACTGTGGTTCTAGTTTGTGGTATATTCCATTATATCTGAATGAACAATGAATTCATTTTCTCATTGCTATATGGGGCAATGGAGGACTAAGAATCAAGGTAGACTTCAGGTAGAGAGAGAACAATGCAATACTAATACCCTGGGAATGGAGTGATTTTATTACTACTTGGTTATAAAGTACTAAGGTTTATGGGAAACAAACTTCCCCCAATCCACACACACAGCTCCCATTGGTGCAGTGGACTGAGAGCATCATATGACAGTGCACAAATGTAGTCAGACAAAAGTGAATCTACAATAATGTTACCTTGATACTGTATGAAGTGGTGTTGTAGACATGTCGGTTCCAGGATATTAGTGAAACAAGGTAATATCTTCTATTGAACCAACTTATGTTGGTGAGAGAGACAAGCTTTTAAGATACATGGAGTTCTTCTTCAGGTCTGGTGTAGCTTGAAAGCTTGTCTCTTTCACCAACTGAAGTTGATCCAATAGAAGATATTATCTCACTCACCTTGATAGTGGGCAGACTTGTTTGAAGTCCAAGTCACATCTGTTTAGTTTTTAGAGAAAATCCTATTTTACTATAGTCAGGACAAAAGAAACAATGTAGCGGCAGAAAAGCAAGTGCTTTCTAGTTTACCTTGAGCATGCTCAGCAAAATTACCTGCTACACTCTCATTCTAGAATCCTTTTTACAGTAGTGATATCTGAAGTAGAAAGAGCACAGCCTGATTTTCAGAAACCATGCTGAAGTTGCAGGGCAGACAGCTGAGAAAACCGTGTTAGACTTAGAAATGGACATTAAAAATGTGGCTGTGGACTGTATGCGTGGCAATTGCATGCTAGTAGCTGCAGCAGGGCTTCCCTGTCTCCTCTATGCTGCCTCCCCGGCCACCATGCTCAGAAGCCCTGCTGCTCTCATGGTAAATCTGGCAGTGGGAGTGGCTCAGACAAATTTACCATTCATATTGCTCCTTAACATAGCATGGAAACCAGTGAGACAAAATAACTCTCACCCACTAAGGCAGGGGTCGGCAACCTTTCAGAATTGGGGTGCCGAGTCTTCATTTGTTCACTCTAATTTAAGGTTTTGTGTGCCAGTAATACATTTTAACTTTTTTAGAAAGTCTCTTTCTACAAGTCTATAATATATAACTAAACTACTGTTGTATGTAAAGTAAATAAGGTTTTCTAAATGTTTAAGAAGCTTCATTTAAAATTAAATTAAAATGCAGAGCTTCCCCTCACCCCCAGACCGGTGGCCAAGACCTAGGCAGGGAGAGTGCCACTGAAAATCAGCTCGTGTGCCACCTTTGCCACACGTGCCATAGGTTGCCTGCCCCTGCACTAAGGTGTCCTCTTTTTAGAGTCACTTCAGCTACAATGATTATAGATCTGGAGTGACAGACAGCCCTGTTGTTCATCTTTTACAGCCACATGTATAAGAAGAATTATGACATGACTAAAACTCGGAAAGGAAAAACCGAACAGCTTCTGAGAGTTGATGACCATGATTTCACCATGAGGCCAGCTTTTGGAGGTAGGAATATTGTTCTGTCTATTTTTCAGTTAATTTGTTTTGGGAAAATATCTCTGAGCCAGATTGTTCTCTCCTACATCCGTGTGAGGTGGAAGAACTCCAGTACCTTCAGTGGATACTACAAAGTAACTGTAGCAGACTTTGGCCTCCAGAACCCCATGAGAACAGGGTAATGGTAATCTGTGCCTACTGTAAGGCCCTTTTACACTTCGAGTGTTGTAAAGGAGCTTTTCTGTAAAAAGAATCAGACAAAAAAGCAGAATAACATACTGTGAATCAGCCTATAACTTTGTTCCGAATGAAAATGACCCATCCTCTCAGCCAAAACCCCAATATTAATACTGCACAAGGAGTCAAGGCAGTAGTGGTGGATTGTAGTGAAATCATGTGTTATGTAGCATGTTTGTACAACCTGAAAAAAATGAGCAAGAGTTATATGAGGAGAGACTGGGGAAGAACATTAGAAGGAAGATGAAGTAGCCAAGGAAAGTTATCGCTGTAAAGCGCTAGAGCAGACATTATGTAAGTTGTGTTATTAACAGCCCAACTGTCATCGTTAAGTCTTGCTTGATGTCAATCCATTAGTGACAGCTATTGGGTAAAGTGATAATGACAAAGATTGTTGCTTTACTAATGGTCTGTGCAGCTCCTCCTGTCCTAAAATAGATTGCAGTTGTTCTGACCCTTTTGGAGTTATCTCCATGCCAGTGACCTTGCTCAAGCCAGCAGATGTTCAGGTATTATTTACAAATAATAATATTTAAAGATTATGTAAATGTTTTAGTTGTGCTCTCTTCTTTAAACACGCATTTTATCTATGATGATTCATATTTTACAGGGAGCCTGTGAATAAGCAGCTTTAGCTGATACTCAGAATAGCTGTACCTTCTTTGCTGGGAACCAACCTAATGCTTCATGTTGTACTTATCCATATAGAATGTCAACTAGATCTTGCTACACTTGTTGAATAATACTTTTATCAGCACTTATGGACAGCTGAGTGACTGAAGGCATAAACGGCTCACATTGGGTCAAAGGTTAGGGTAAAACTAATTTCTGCAATGATAATCCAGCAGTAAGATGGGAAAACCCCTCTCTCTACCTGCCAATGCAGTGATACTGAACCTACTGAATGGAGCCTGTGTCTGAACTTAATTAGCTGTATCTGTTTTAGGGCTAAGTCCACACGTGCTGAGTGACCACAGTTTTGTTTGTCTTTAATGCTCTTGAGACCAGACCCATAGACTAAGAGGATACGTTGCCACAGCACTGTTAGTTCGAGGTATAACTTCAGTGTTAACTCTAACCTAACTCCCATTAGAGTGACCACACAGCAAATGTGAAAAATCGGGATGGGGGTGAGGGGGTAATAGGAGCTTACATAAGAGAGAGACCCCAAAATCGGGACTGTCCCTATAAAATGAGAACATTAGGTCACCCTAACTCTCATCCGCGCACACAAATCTCTAGCTCGAGGTAACCGGCTTTATCATTGAGCTGGCTGATCTGTCGGGGGAGGGGCTCAAATTCAAGTGCCACTGAAGCTCAAGTATTAGTGAGGAGACAGCTTAAGTTTCTTGAGGCATGGACTGTACAAGGACACTGTTTACTCAACGAAAAAGAAATAGGAGTTTATGGAGTGTACAGAATCACCAAAAACTGGCCTGCAGCTCAGACACGTCGGCTTTTATCCTGGGGCCTCCCAGATTTGTTTTTTTCTATCATGATTTAAACAATTGCCTGAGGGCCTTCTATTTTTGTCTTTTTCGTCTGGAGCTCTTTAGATCAGGCTCAGTCTCTAACTATGTTTGTACAGCACCTAGTACAATAAGGTTCCTGCCTTTGTGGAGGCCTTTAGCTACTACCACAGTATAAATAATAATAATAGTGTTACAACTCCTTTTCACTCCTCCCTGAACCTGGGATTGATTTTATTTGCATAGCCACCATTTTGGCCTCAGAATGAGACTAACTTGCAAAATGCATGTCAGGAAAGATGCATCATTTTAGCTCATTTTAGTCACGTGGAATTTTTGTCCTCACAGTTCACTGCTGCTATCTCACTTTAACCGATGAAAGGCCAATGACGGGAAAGAGACTGATATCAAAGGAAACTGACAGAACTCTGAGCTTTTGAACTCTGTGGCAGAGTCTGAAATTAAAGGGAAATGACAATCTTCATGTTGGAGTGGGCAGAAAAGCAGATTGCAAATACTGACTTCAGGCAACTTCAATGCAGCCCACTCCTCCCTATCTTTAGCGTTCAGTAGGATTATACTCATAACAAAAATCAGAGTAGCTTATATCACATGAGGACCCAGCACAAAACTCTGCTATTCAGAAAATTGGCCTGGGCCTTGTGCCTTCTAAACTGCATCCCAGAGAGGGTGTTTTATACGACAAGATGTCCCAGGATGTGGGTGAGACCCATAGAAAAGGAGCTCGGGACTAAACTGAAAATGTCTTTCTGTCCTTGAATGCCGACAATGTCTTCCAGGGCCTATCTATTCAGCAGTCAGAGAAGATGCATTGGTGGGGTTTAAATTTGATTCAGTTGCCATATACCACAGTCTTGAGCATTACACAGATCAGCTTGGAGCTGAGAGATGCTGAAACCCTAAATCAGGGGGTTGGCAACCTTTCGGAAGTGGTGTGCTGAGTCTTCATTTCTTCACTCTAATTTAAAGTTTTGCGTGCCGGTAATACATTTTAACGGTTTTAGAAGATCTCTTTCTATAGGTCTATAATATATAACTAAACTGTTGTTGTATGTAAAGTAAATAAAATGTTTAAGAAGCTTCATTTAAAATTAAAATAAAATTAAATTAAAATGCAAAGCCCCCGAGATTGGTGGCCAGGACCCGGGCAGTGTGAGCTGAAAATTAGCTTGTGTGCCGCCTTCAGCACCAGTGCCATAGGTTGCCTGCCCTAAATTGCAGTAAACATATGCAGAGGCTGGAAGGTGAGTCTCAGTTATTTTTATTGCTGCACATTAATGATTTCTCTTGAATTGGAACTGTGTGAAAAAAATACAGTTTTGGTGAAGGCCAGTTTGTGGACCCCAAATTTCTCTTTAGGCAACATTTGTCTGTGAGAAATGTCAGTTTTCACATTGAAACCTGGTACATTTTACACATTTTGATGCAAAAGCTGATTTTTGTTTAAATCAGTTCCAAATTCTGAGCACTTCCCTCCTCCCCCAGATGTGTAGGAAGCATTTCATACAGCAGGACCAGCAGCGTGACACTGAAATAAACAGAGGGAGCCAGTTGAGAGTTTTTAGAAACATGTTCATTAAAACACCTCTTGGAGGCATCTTGCTTTCTCTGCTCTGCGAATGACTTCAAAGCTGGAGCCTGGGCTCTGACACCATCTCCCACTCACAGGTCTCAGAAACCAGGCTTCCGCCCAAACCCAAACCGTTACCCTGTAATTTTAACTCTGCAGTCTGACCCCTGCCAGCCCAAGTCAGCTGATCTGGGCCAGCAGCAACCATGCCTCTATCCTAGTGGTGTGGTACCATTGGTGCCTAACTGCCGTTGATTTCTATAGGAGTTGGGCACCTCAGCAGTTTTGGGGTGTTCAGATATTACAGTGACATAGGCCATATCGTATCTAACCTAGATAGATCTGTTGGCTGATAGCTGGAGCTATCACAATTGACACCCGCTGCAGTTCTGCTCCCAACCCCAGAATTCAAGCTCCAGGACTGTTAATCTGGCACCTTTCCAGAGCTCCAAAATTCAATCAACATTTTAAAAATAAAATGTAGGGAGTTTAGCGGTTATGAGCCAGGCACAGTATGGTGCTATATACGTTTCTCCACAGAGTTTTGCCAGCTGAAATTAATCTGGAGCTGCAGCTATTCCTGCTATTCCCATCCTGGACCTGGTTTAACAGCAACTGCCAGCTGTCAGAACTGTGAAGTGGTTTTGTGATGTACACAACCTGGGATGAAATAAATGCTCTTTTTTCAATTCTGACCTCACTCAGAATTTGAACCCAGATCTCTGAAAGTGCAAAGCAACTGTCTATCAAGGAATGACAAAGAGTCCTGTGGCACCTTAAAGACTAACTAAAGTTTTAGAGCATAAGCTTTCATGGGTTAATACCCACTTCATCGGATGTGGCACCTTAAAGACTAACTAAAGTTTTAGAGCATAAGCTTTTGTGGGTTAATACCCACTTCGTCGGATGCATGCCATCCGGCGAAGTGGGTATTAACCCACGAAAGCTTATGCTCTAAAACTTTAGTTAGTCTTTAAGGTGCCACAGGACTCTTTGTCACTTCTGTAATTCCAGACTAACACGGCTACCCCTCTGATTCTTGACAACATGCAAGTCTATCAAGGAGAATCTCATTGTCTCTTACAAACCCTTGTGTTTCAGCAGAGTTGCAGCATTAAAAAAATGAGCACGTCCATTGTCTCAGGGGTAACACCAAGAAAAATTGGTTTTCAGATAAATTAGAGAGCTACATTAAAATAGCACTAAGACAATCCAGGGTTCTGTTAATAAATGTCTCAATTGTTCAAAAAGTCCAGTGGTTCCCAGTGCATCACAGGCACGCTACAGCCAGACCCAAACAAATTCCTTAAACAAAGCAACACAAAGGAGCAGACCTGCAAACTTAAAGCCCTGATTCTGCTTTCACTTGTGTACATGCTAAACTTTAGTCACTTGAGTAGCCCCACTGATGTCAATGAAACTACTCAGTTAGTTTAGCATGTTAAGTGTTTGCAGGCTAAGATCCCAAGCCTCTCCTTAAGCCTAAATCCTGCAAACCCTTGAGCACATGAATACATTTATTCACAGGAGATGTCTCACTTAAATTGTTCCTCCCATTTACTTCAGTGAAAATGACAGGCGCCCAACACCTCTGAAAATCAGGCTACTTCCTTGTTACTATTTGTATTGCAGTGGTGCCCTCGGGCCCCGTCTGGGCTCAGTGCCCAGTTGTGCTAAGAATATATATGTGGACATGGCTCCTGATAAGTTAGATGCCTAAATATAGATTATGTATCCAAGTTTGAAAATGTTGTCCAGAGATATAGACATTTGGAGGCAGGTCTACAGGTCTACACTACTCCTTAGATCAGTTTAACTTACATCGCACAGGGGTGTGAAAATGACACCACCCCCAAGCGACACACATTACAGTGACCTAAGTGCTGTCCACACCGATACTATATCAGCAGGAGATGCTCTCCCGCCGACATAATTTCTGCCTCTCTCAGAGATGGAGTAATTATGCCAATGGGAGAGCATCTCCCATCAGCATTGAGCAGGGGTAGGCAACCTATGGCACACATGCCAAAGGCAGCATGTGAGGTGATTTTCAGGGGCATTAACACTGCCCGGGTCCTGGCCACCGACCCGGGGGGTCTCTGCATTTTAATTTAATTTTAAATGAAGCTTCTTAAACATTTTAAAAACCTTATTTACTTTACATACAACAATAGTTTAGTTCTATATTAAAGACTTATAGAAAGAGACCTTCTAAAAATGTTAAAATGTATTACTGGCACAGAAAACCTTAAATTAGAGTGAATAAATGAAGACTCGGCACAGCACTTCTGAAAGGTTGCTGATCCCTGGGATAGAGCGTTTTCACAAGACGTGCTACAGTGGTGTAGCCAATGTTGCGCTTCTAGTGTAGAACCTGCCCTGGGTATTTACATTAATAGGCCCCAGGTGTAGCTGTTATGTTTGAATAACGTAGTGCTCTTGTATTAAATGAAGATCACGTTATACAATAACAACAGGACAAGACCTCTTCCTTCCTTGCATTACCGCTGACCTCATTAGAGAGGGAGGGAGAGGTGGGGAAAAAGGGCTCATCCCATCCCAGCTCTGTCCCTCCCCAGCTCCCTTTCAACAGAGGGATTTTCTTTGTTTGCTCCTCATTAGTGGCAGTTGGTGGGGAATGTGGCTAAGCCTCTGGAGCCCGCCCTGGTGGTCGAACAGTTTAGTTTGCAGAGAGACAGGATTAAAAATGTAGCAGTTTCCTAATGATCACAAGGATTAGTGAGACCAAAAATCTCTTGACATCTTTCTATGACTGATCAACAGCTGTTTAATTCAACAGTATGTTCTCTAGCCACACTGACCTTTAAGAATACCAAAGGTTTCTTGTTGCGGTTTGAAGAGAGTATTTGTTTCTTGATTTCTGTTTTGCTTTAAATATTGTAAGTAATTAATATGCAGTTCTTCAGCAAGTGTGAAAAATGTACATTGATCTAAATTTTAAAGAGCCATAAGCAAAAATCCTACAGTCAGAAAGTCTTGAGACATTGCGATAAGCTATTTTGCCTTATAGCTTCACATGCAGAATTCTTGATTTTTTTGGATATTTAAACCAGCATAAAGAAAATAGGCTGATTTTAACCAAAGCCCAATGAGAAGTTCACCTGGCTTTAGGTATTGGAGTATCATCTACTGCGGAAGGACTGTGAGAACTAGTTATTAAGTAACATAAATCCATGTAGGTAATTCAAGGTGATTTTCAAACTAATGTATAGGATTTGGCAGCTTTGCTATGCAGTTTCTTAGACTCTTACTACTCTATTATAAATTGATGTGGAAATCAGTTTTTTCCAAGTCCTGAAGTAGGGAAGAAATAATGGCAAAGAACTGGACAAGACTACGACATATACTTTTTGTATATTATGTTTCCACGATAATCAGAAATATACTGATTCTGTGATCAGATAGGGAAATGGATAGATTCATCCAAAGGAAGTGGATTTAGATTGTTGGACACAGTACACTTGTCATACTCTGGAATAATGAATTTAGTGAGAAGAGTTGAACGGTATCACGTGGTTGGTGTTTGTGTTCTGAACAGAGGATTGAGTAATGTAAGCCAAGGATAGCGAACATAATTGCCTGAATAAACACTCCCCTCTACTGAAGAAATCAGTGTGTGTTGCAGGATGTTTGTTCTAATTTTCCTGTTAATGAGAGCTCTTTATATAGAGATCTTTTAATCAAGAAATGCAATGGATTGTTTTCCTAGCTCTGCCTCAGACTTTCTGGACAAATCATCTAATCTCTCTGTGCATTAGTTTCCCAATTTATAAACATGGTGATAATGTGTTCAGACTAATCAAAGAAATGTTTGCCTGGCATGTGTGTATACACAGGTAATAAATACACATATAATGTTCAAATTCCATAGTATTGTACAGTGAGACTTCATGTTCCAGAGCACAAATATCATGTAATTTTTATTCATACAATCACTGTGGAGTATTGATTTACATAGTGATGTGGAGAGACAGGGAATTTAAATGAAAATTACAAAGTATATGCAAAATAAATGTGTGGACAGCACCACAGTCTTGCCTGTCACTTAAGCCTGTTACCTGGGTATTGTCTTTGACTCAGCCTGGATGCAAGGATCTAGAGCAGGGATCGGAAACTTTGGCACATGGCCCCCCAGGGTAAGCACCCTTGGCGGGCCCAGCCAGTTTGTTTTCTTGCTGCATCCGCAGGTTTGGCCAGTCGTTGCTCCCTCTGGCCGCAGTTTGTGGCTCCGGTCTAATGGGGACTGCGGGAAGCGGCACGGTGCTGGCCACCATTTCCTGCAGCCCCCATTGGACTGGAGTGGTGACCCACGGCCAGTGGGAGCTGCGGTTGACCAAACCTGTTGACGTGGTATGTAAACAAAGCGGCCGGGCCCACCAAGGGTGCTTACCCTGGGGGACCGCGTGCCAAGGTTGCCGATCCCTGATCTAGAGACAGGTCTGTGTCTAAATCTTGCTGATTCTTTCTGTGTAATATCTCTAAGATATGGCCTTTCTCATCCATCTACACAGCTAAAATGCTCATCCAGGGTGGTGTTATCTGACATTTCAATTACTGCAATATCCTTCTCTCTGGCCTTCACAAACACAGTTTAGCCCCACTTGTCTTCATTTAGAACACTGCTGCAAAGATAATTTCCTAGTCCGTCACTTTGACCACTTCAACCCCACCCCACTGAATCCCTCCACTGGCTCCCACTTCTCTGTCACATCAGATATAAGCTACTTGCCTTCACTTTCAAGGCCCTTTATGGACTATTCCCAATCTACCTATCATCTCTTATTTGTTGTTGAGGTGAGAACTCCGACCTCCAATCAGCCCATGATGCCTTCCTCCATCACCCACTTGTTAAATTTTCAAAAAGCACCTTCATGCTTTCTCCCAAGTGCCCTTCATGTTTGGGAGGAGCTCCCCGTAAACATCTACAAAGCTACCTCATTATCCTCCTTCGAACCCACCCTTAAAACTCTCCTTGGCAAACTCTCCTTGGCCATGATGACTACAAAACACTTGACAAAGATTAGGCCATTGGTGTGCTGAGAGCACCGCCTGTCTTGATGAACAGTAATGTCTCATTGTTTCCTGGTGCTCTCCCATCTGACTGTCTGTATCCATCTGTTGTCTCTTGTTTTATACTTAGATTGTAAACTCTTTTGGGGCAGGGACTATCCTTTGCTCTATGTTTGTACCGTGCTTAGCACAGAGGGGTCTAGGTCCATGAGAAGGGCTTCTATGTGCTATGGTAATACAATTAACTAATAATAATAATTTCTGTTTCTCTCTTATAAATTGGAGTGCAGGCTACATGGGAATTCATACCCATTTGATTAACTTCACTAATTCCCTGCTGCTAAGGCAAACTAACCACACCATCTGCATTTCTCTACTATTCTTCACCTCTTTGCTACTCCACCTCCAGCTTCTCCTTATCTGTATCTTCGCTCCCCTTCTCCATCACCTCGTTTCACTCACTCCATATGCTTGTGCTCTCCTGCAGGCTCCCATCTCCTTCATCTTCTCACTACCTCAGTTCTGCACACATACTGAAGAGAGGAAAAAGAAGAAAAACAATAATTGTCATTGACTTTGGTAGGAATCTGCCTGAGAAAAACAGAGTAAACATTTCTACTGAAGTCAATAGAAGTAATTGAAGGCTATTTTACTCAGACTTCCAGTAAAATTTGAGTTAAGGACCTCAGGATTTGGCTTGCAGGTTTAATTATTTTTCTTCTTCTCCCTCTGTATCTATTCCATTCACTCTTTTATCATTACCTCGGGATCTTGCTCTTAACTATAGGGGTGAGAGGAAGCAAAAAGAGAGTCCTCAATGTAAGAATATGATAAAACCAATCCGAGTCCTCCCCTCCTCATGACTCCCAAATGTGTCCCTCTTTAAACTGAACACCTCAGAGAGGGGATGTCTTTGTTTTGGGTTTTGTAACGTATCCAAAACACGACACATTGAACTGTTAGGGATTGCCTTTGCACTTGGATAACCGCCATTTGTCTCAGAGCAAAACTGAGACTTGGATGCACAAAAGTGAAAAAGATGATACACAATTAGAGTGCAGTACTATTATTTCATTTTCCAGGGAGGTGTGGAGGGAAAGAGGGGAAAATGTAAATTAACATTCTCTTTCCTCCCAGCTGCTGGTCTTTCTTTTATCTGTATTCTGTGTTCAGGCACACATGGGAATTGCAGCAGGAAACAGACTTTGGATGTGATTTGATTTAAATCATCATAGCTTGAATTAAGCCTTTGTATGCAGAATATGGAATCTACTGTGAGGATGTTGTATACATTTTATGTGAAACTCCTCGCATACTGGTGAAGTACTGTGAACAATCAGCTTCTTTTTCTTTTCGCTCAAGACAATTACACTCGTAAGCCCTTCATTATGGGAATTCTCTCTTTTTTCTGATAGCACGGAGCCTGGCTGGCACAACAGGTTACCCATTGAGTGCCCAAAAGCCGCAGTCCTACCATAATATACGTATTTAGTAACAATAAATAATAAATGCTTTCCACAGCAAAAGCCAGATTGCACCTAAGAACAGACTAATGCTGCTGTTGGCACTAGAAATTTCCAAGGTTTTGAGGACATGGTCCTGCCCCCTTCCATAGCAACCAGCAAAGCTGAGCATGTGGGAGTCAGATGTAGAGACAGTTGTCACCATGCCTGCTCTGTCTCCCTGGAGTCTTTTTGGCTGAGCTGTCTACAATGCCTTCGGGGAATCCTGCGGCCGCACGACCCCAACAAAGGAAGCAGCTTTGCCACAATATAACCCCGAATATACAAAGACCTAGAAGCAAGGATGTATAAACAACCAAATATATTTGCATGAACATAAAATAACTTAATCCTTGAGATATTTAATTAAAGTCATTTCACTGCTGTCTGGATTAAGACTTTCTGAAAATCAGACACCAACAGTTAAATATTTCATAATCCCTCCTTCTGCTATGTCATCTAATAGTGTGCCTGCTTCTGTGTCAGGTCTAAATCCCCATGACAGTTAGTTCTTCTGCTCACATAAGGTTCAGCATAAAGCTGTGTATAAGAAAATGAATTAATTTAAAAGACCTCCCTTACTGTCATGCTCAGAGCAGTGATCTTTTCTAACAAACAGGCTGGAGAGACATATCACAGGGTCAACTAAATGAATATTGTTATAGTGAATGCATTGCTGTCTATCCAACGATATCAAGGGAACTAATAAAAAGACTATTATTATTCATTCATACCATGGCCCACAGTCTACCATCCCTACATGTTTGAGCAAAGAGGAGATATTAATGAACATTAATTTTATATAATGACTATTACCATAATTGTGTTTCTGCCTCGCTGATTTTACTGCACATCAAAAATGACCTTGTCATAAACAGAAATATGATGCTGTTAACTACTTGAAAGTCTACCTCATTAAAGAGATCTGGAATTAACTGAGTAGGAACATTCCTTTACAATGTCATAAAGATGATGTTTGTCTTAATATTCAACAGTTTTGATAGTAACATGGCTAATAATTGTAGGTCACTTGATAGTCTAAATAATCACAGAGTTAAATAAGGTGTGGATGTGTCCAAGGCTTAAAGTAATATAAATAACTTCAAATGGGAAATCAATGTATTAAAATGTTACATGTATGATACAAATTAATTGACTGATTTCACTTTATTAGACTCCACAGCTTGTCAGTTAAAGAGGATGAATAAATAGTAAAATACTAAAAGCTGCTGCTTTATAAAGTACTTGCACTTAAAAAATTTAAGTCCCCATTGCAGTTTACCAAAAACAACTTTACAAAATTTCACTATGGCAGTCTATGTGAAATGAGTTGATGGTTAGCGAGACTGACTAGTTTCTAGTGGATACATGTTCCTATCACATGTAGCGAACTATAAATTTAACAGCCTTAGGCAGTTGGCAGCAGCACTTCAGAGAGTGTGAAGGAAACCAAAGGAAAATACATGACATATACATTCTATACAAATACATTCTATATATATATAGAATTAGAGCTTAAAAAAGGAAAACAATGAAAATAGATTTAAAAAGAAAATAGTGTGATTGTGTCACATTTGCTCCTGCTAATTAATTCCTTCCAAGCCCACAGTAAATGTAGTGATTGGTGTATGGGCAAATCCTACAGTTGGCTCAACAGCAGATGTAGAGATTATCTTATGTGGCGTGCACTTATTTGATTTGCTACTCACCAGCTAATCCTGTTTTTTCAGGGATGAACAACACTCACTAATAAATCAGGTAGACCTGGAAGAAAGGTTCTTAAACATGTTCTCAAGCCTTGTCTACATTAGGAACATTCACTTTCCAGCTCCATCAATGGTAGCTACAACGGAAATATTACCTGGAAATATCACTTATTCTATGGCTTCCGCTATCACAAACACCGGTGGATCTACACGGGGGCAGAAAAACATGTACAGGTTTTCCCAGTGTACATGCACTCATAGGGTGGACAACTCCACTCTCACTTTAAATTTTGTAGGTTGCCTCACCTCCCATTCACCTTAACAGCCACTAAAGCAATCTCTCAACTAGGAATGTAAATATTAAGAAATTTTTTTGTGTGTTCTTATCTGTTTTCAATAAAATGCAGGAACTGGAAACAAGGAGAGCTAGCTCTGCATGGACCACCAAATATCTACAGACCACAGTCTGGGACGTCTTCCCATTTGTTTTCAAAGAAAATGAGCTACTTGCCACACGTTGAGCTAGACAGGGATTCATCAGCTATTAAAGTTATACTTAATCTGAGTGCATTTTGAATTCTGGGGTGTTTCGGATACAAAAATAAATGCTTGAGTTGCACAGTTACTGTCTCTATTTCCAATACAAGTATGGGTTCTCCTTCACATATGCAGAGATTAATCAAAGGTATTTTCTCACCAACTAAGAGGCAGGTGAGCTTGCCTGGACTGTGCTGCCACTACAGCTATTCAGGAACTGGAATTTCCTTCCTGTGAAAAATTTCTTATTCCGAAAAAAAGAAATTAATTGCAAATCAGAGTAAAAAACCAGATCTGCAAAATTTCCCATGGGAGGGACATTTTCAAAAAAATTCACGTTGGAAGAACCAAAACAGAACTAGCCTTGTGGATGGGGGCAAACGGTGCAAGATGCAACTCACATGTAATGTTGTATCCAATCCCCACAAATAGACACTGGTGTCCGTGTGCCACAGGAGAAATGGCAATAGGGTAGATGATACCTTGCAAGCTAAAAAGCCATCTTGCATTCTCAGAACAGAGGTTTTCTAGCTGTCTTGTTAAATGTATGTTGTTTAAAGTGCTTGGCATTGGAATTAGTTTTCATGATGATGTCATTAGATTACTTAATATTGATATAAAAGTAGCACTTGTAGATCAAGATCAGGACCCTCCATTGAGGCAGGTGCTATACAAACATGGAGGTGTCATGGTCCTTGCCTGGAACAGTTTGAGGTATGGTTTTGTAACAACATACAATTCTTTAAAGCACAACTAAAGCAATTGCATAAAGATAGTGGCTTCAAATTAGTGATAGGTAAGCACTTTTTAATCTAACTTCAACTTTTTACCCTAACCCTAACCTAAACTGAAAGTTTGATTCAGATTGAACTTCTTTGAGTTCAAATTCAGTTTAGGAAAGACTGGAAAAAAGGAAGGAAAGGAGAGATTATCCACAATAGACAAAGGAATGAGAGAAGAGGAGAGAGAAAAATCTATTAAAAATAGGGTGTAAAATGGAATTTGAGTAAGATGAGCAGGGTTTGGCCCTATGAGAGTAACTGTCTGCTGTGTAAATGGTATAAATCATTTCTAATAACAAGGGAGTTTGCTTTTATTATAGCATGATTTCATGTTTATTTTTCCTTTGTGAATTATCTGGCTGTTAATTTTAGAATGACTATGAAAACTTGTTAAAAGTAGTCTCCAACAAGTGAATATTGTTTCATAATCAAAAAAAGCACGGCAATTTGAGACCAGATACTGACAGAGCTCTCAAAAATTCACACAAGATGAATGGAGCTTGTCACATTGTGAGGTGGGTTTTTTTTTTAATTCTTTTTATCGGCAAAGTGAAATCTCAAGGATTGTGGTTTCTTCCTCTTATTTTCCTGTATCTTCATTGAGATTTCTTTATAAAGAACTAAGATTTCTAATTGGCTGACTCTGCCTTAGGAACCTTTCCAAAATGATTCACCACAGCTAGGGATGGAGCCATACACAGGTAGTGTCAGTGCTGGAGACATGCAAAATGGAAAAAAGATACTGGGATTATTATTCTGGCTGTCTCTTCAAGGAACCACAGGTACAAGAAATCACAACATCAGCCCAAAAATGTTTTGAACACTATTTTATAAAGGTAACTAAACTCAGATGATATAAAGGACAGTATTTAAATGTCTAAATCTCATTCTGCTGCAGGTCCTGCCATTCCTGTTGGGGTAGATGTACAGGTTGAAAGTTTGGACAGTATTTCTGAGGTTGATATGGTATGTAAAACTCTTTTAAGCCTTCATTATTCCTAGTCAGGATAAGTCCCATATCTGGGTATCAAGTTTGTGTCCCATGAAGGCAAATGCAATAGAAACAACTTTTAGCAATTTTGAAAGGCCCATAGTCAGAATTAAAGTCTTAATAAAGATAGACACTGTTCAAAGAGTCATCATGAGGACTTCAGATAAAGATGATTAAAATTTCAAGGCAACAAAGACCTTGAAAAGAAAATGAGTATGATCTTGGTTGATATGCAGGAATCAGAAATATGAACAATTGCCTGCTGTGCTCATTTTATTGTACCGCATAGCGGAATTCATGTCACTTGGGTTCAGGTAGCTATAAAAACTCTTGTGAGGATCATGAAAGCCTTAATTATTTTTAAATTTATTATGGAAATAGAAAAATCGAAACAAGCTGCTTCCTACCTTCTCCTCTCTAGAGGCAGTCCCTCCAATTCAGAATGGTGAATTTGTGATGGATAACCAGATCTCAATCACTGGTGCTGTCACTCCAGAGCTTAGCAACAGCACTAAATTGAGTTGTAATTTATTCTTGTTGTGTTTTTTAAAAAAGGAAAGAAATGTGGATCCAAATATGAACGAATAAGTGTTACTGGCAGTAAAAGGTATATGTGAGAGAGCTATCCTCTCAGTCTCCTGCTTTAGCTTCCATGTGAACAAGAAAGATGGAGCAAAAAGACTGGAGAGAAAAAGAAATGAAATGGGGAAAGGAGGAGGAAAAAAGAGGGAATCTTCTCTTTTCCACTCTCCCTTAATCCCCTTCCTCACTGTTCCCCTTACATATTGTGTAGTGGTATCTAGACATAATATGCAGGGTTAGGAACAGGGTTTTAGCTTAACATCTAAACTCCACAGTATCTGTTTTTAATATAAACTGTTAATATTACTGACCTGTAGTCCTTTTGAGAAACCATTGTTATGACTTTTCTGTACAAGTGGGCATATCACAAAATGAAAAAACAAGCCATTTTCCCTTTTGAAAAACGGAGGATCACACCTAAAGCTAGAATTTTTTTTCTTTAGGTTGTAGTTACAATGTTAAAATACTGCTGAGGACAACTCGCTTCATATCCTATGGGATACAAAACAAGTTCTAATTTCCTCTAGCACTAAGAACGGAAAGATTGATTGGATTTTATCAAGCCACAGTTGGATCCTCATTATAAGAATTTGGCTTGTGAGCATTGATATTGAAAGCAGGGATTTTTTATGGGATGTGGGTGACAATGTGGTAGAAAACCCACAGAAAGTAACCAGTGCATAGGAACCAGATCTCTGATGTTTCGGGATAATATAGCAAAACTAAGCCCTAGCTCATTAAATAACATGCTAGTCTTTATCCAGGAAATCTCAAGCTTTCACCCAGATTAGAGGTCCCCAAACTGTGGGGCATACCCCGCTGGGGACGGCTCAGAGGAATATTCAGGGAGGCATGGCTGGGGCCCAGGCCAGGGAGGGAGCTCAGCTCCTGGCCCTGACCCCAGCTGCTGGACTTAACGCCTGGCCTACGCTTCACTCCTAGCCCCGGTTCTGGCCCCAGCTGTGGTTCCCTTGCCCCTATCCATGTCTCCCCCTCCCAGAACCAGGTCCCCACTCCCAGCCCCAGCTCTGGATGGCAGGGGGTGCGAGATAAAAAGTTTGGGGACCACTGACCTAGGTTCATGCCCCTCACAAAGTTGTGAATTCTGCTCCCTTTTCCCTCAAGTTACATCTCTCTGACTGCCTAGGGCTTTGTTCCTCAACCATAGATATGAGTTATTCCAACTGAAATTGTATCCTTGTATCCTGTAGCAGGAGAATAGGGCCCCAGGCCAGCATGGGGTTAGCCTTTTAATAAGAACCTTTTTTCGCATGCTATCCTGGTAGTCCACCCTTTCAGTCTGGGAAAGATAACCAACTGCAGCCCTAAACTGAACGTCTTGCCTCTGATGGTTGCAGATGGCACCTTCTTTTCTCCCAGCTAGTAAGTAAGAAGCTGCCATCGATTAGATTGGCTCACTAGTAGTGCCGTAGAGATTGCTCAACCAGATTAGATCTCAGTCCATTAAATCAGATACCTTTAATCCATCAACTATTAACTAGTACTGCATCTGTGATAATCTGACTGCTTTGTGGGAAAAGAGACCGAGATAACATCAGCCAGTGATCTCACCATCTCAACATTATGTGTGTAAAAATGAATCCTTTCAGACATGCTCTTATTAAGTTGTTTTAACTACTACTGCACCATTGAGGGGAAAAAAAAGTGTGTATGCTGCTCTTACTCCAGACCAGGCAGGGCTTTTGAAACTACTTTTGTAGCAAATTGCTTAATGGAGAATATAAAAAATCATGACATTTTGATCTCTAAGCATGAAGGGGTTATTTAGTTTAGGAAGATGCAGCTGCCTGGTTGGGATCAATGGTAGAAACAGATGTGTTTTTCTTCATGCTGCTGCAGGTGTTTTCCAGCTTTAAAGCGAGTTTCTATTTATATACTTCTGGAATAGGGATATCAGCCACCTCACTCTACTGTTGGCAATAATCTGATTTTCTGTAAGATATGTTGCTCAGTGCTCAGACTCACCTTAGTTAATTTGAACAAGATTCTGTTTTTTCAAGTAGACTGGGTATATGATTATCCTTTAACTAACAATATGCTCTCAGGATTCACAAAGTATGTACCCATATAGTGATATATATTTTCCTTTGAAGGTTTCAGTGTGAACTATAGACTAATACATTCTAAGGAACATCTGCTACAACTTGTATTAGCTTTGTATTACCACCCTGTAGTACTTGGCGGGAATGCATTGATATCTGCATGCTACTCTGTTATGGTGTATGTAATGTAGTGCACAAAAATGTTTGGGCTGTGGAACTTTCCCAGAATGCTTCATGTCTACGGGAAACTGTTTTGTGGTAGTGAGAGGACAAAAACCATGCTTAGCAGAAAAGAGATTCAATCTGTATGAGACATATCTCATATATCAGTATAACAATAGATGATTCCAGGGCTGGCACAAGCAGTAGGTGACCTAGGTGGTCACCTAGGGTGGCGCAATTCACAGGGCAGCATTTTCCTGCCCTTGGTGGCATTTTGGCGGCCATACCTGCTCCTCCCAGGGCCGGCAAACTGCATCGGGGGGGTGCTCCTCCCCTCCTTGGCGGCATTTTGGCGGCCATACCTGCTCTGCTGAAATGGCCATCGGTGGCATTTCGGCGGCTGATCCAGGGCTGGCGAACCATGTGGGGGTGGCACACGGTCCGTAATTGGGGTGGTGCTCCTCCCCTCTTCAGTGGCATTTTGGTGGCCATACCTCCCAGGGCCGGTGAACTGTCTTGGGGGGGGGGGTGTGCCATCCCTAATTAGGGCGGCACTCCTCCCCTCCTCTGTGGCATTTTGGCTTCGCTGCCTAGGGTGGTAAAAAAGCTCACGTCGCCACTGGATGATTCCCTTTCTAATGTTTGGAAGGCGTCATTATGACACATTCTTTCAGGGTTCTTTTTTCTTCTGATGCAGGACTTTACTATGACACTGTATTTAAGACACTACTGGAAGGATGAACGCCTCTCATTTCCTAGCATCACTAACAAGAGCATGACCTTTGATGGCAGGCTAGTGAAGAAGATTTGGGTTCCAGATGTCTTCTTTGTGCACTCCAAAAGATCATTCATTCATGACACAACCACTGACAACATCATGTTGCGAGTATTCCCAGATGGTCATGTGCTATATAGTATGAGGTAACCACACAATCTAGCTCACTCTCTGTGAACAGCCATTTACTGTTTTCCCAACTCTGTTCTGAGTCAGATGTGCTGAAGATAGGGATTGTCCTTGCAACATTCCCCAGGGTATAAAGTGGACTGATGAACAGCTGTGTCCCTTCAAATCTCCAGTCTGGGGTGCCTTTTATACTGCTTTGCTGTGAGAGCAACCATTCCTGGTCCCGCTCTCACATAATCTCTAGCGTGCAAAATCACTCCCAGCTGAATTACATGAATGCTCTGACCAGCCACTCATGAATTACATTACGTGGTGACACCAGTAACTTCCTAGTCCCAGACCTTCCCCCAGAAATGTGCATCTTATACTGCCCAACTCTCTACTGGACAATGCAAGCTCATGTAAAATCCATCATTTCATCAATGGAAAATGATAAGCAGAAATCTTATTCTCTCAAATGGAGGTTCCCCAGCATGTCAATCCAAACACACATGGGTTTAGATAAAACAATAAGCAAGTTTATTAATTACAGAAGGATAGATTTTAAGTGATCGCAAGTAATGAGGCATAAAGTCAGAATGGGTTACCAAGAAAATAAATAATAATATGCAAACTAATACCTAACTTAACAAGATAAATGGCTTGAAAACCAAGGTTTTCTCTTACCATAGGCTTACAGCAGTATGTACTGGCTGAAAGGTCAGGACCCCTCCCACAATAAAATGATGCTTCCTTTGTCTTTCAAGTGTTGTAGCTGCTGTGAGTAGAGATGGGGGAAGAGAGGTGATTTGGAGGCCACTGATTCTCATTTTTTGCCCTTCTCTGCTCTTTCAGTATTATCTCCAGCTGGGGGTCATGTGACAGCCATATTTACATGGAAACCCCCAGCTGTTCCATTGTCAATATGTAAAGTTCTTGCTTGCACTCTTCTTCCTGCCAAAAAATGGCCTCTTACCTAGTTGATAGTCCATAATACAGTAACTCCTCACTTAAAGTCATCCCAGTTAATGTTGTTTCATTGTTACATTGTTGATGAATAAGGGAACATGCTTATTTAAGTTGTGTGATGCTCCCTTCTAATGTCATTTGGCAGCTCCCTGCTTTGTCTACTGTTTGCAGGAAGAGCAGCCTGTTGCAGCTAGCTGGTGGGGGCTTGGGACTAGGGTAAATCGGCAGCCCCCCATGAGCTCCCCACTCCTCTAAGTTCCCTGTGGCTATCAATTGTGGCAGTTCAGCTGTTCCTTCCAGCACTGCCATGTGCTGCTCCTGCGCTCTGCCTTGGAGCTGCTCCTGGGAGCCTCCTGCTTGCTGTGCAAGGTGTGGGGAAAGAGGGTTGCTAATGTCAGGATATCTCTCTCCCCCCTGCTCCTAGCCCCCGCTCCTTTACTCCATCAAGCCATCTCCACAGGGCAGGGAAGGACACAACAGGGCTCAGGATGGAGGAAGCTTGCCGCAGCAGCTTCTGTCTCAATTTGCTGAACAACTTAAAAAGGCAATGTACTTTTTAAATAGGGTCAGTGTACTTAAAGGGGCAATGCATCTCTCTCTCGGTGTGTGTGTCTGTTTCTCTCAGCCACGCTGTCTCCCCTCCCTCCATTTGTGTAGCCTTGTAGTGTGTGAGACTACATTAACAGTGTGTTAATCCTTGAAGGCTCAGCCAAGAGCTAGTTCATCATTTAGCAATAAGGCATTCCCTGGCAAATATTAATTCTTATAGGGAAATTTAACATTGTTTCACTTAAAGTAGCATTTTTCAGGAACATAATGATAATGTTAAGTGAGGAGTTACTGTAGTTCATCTGATTATGCTGATAGTTGGCTGGGGCACCAGTGTGTCTTTTATCTGTGAAAAACTGGTTTGGGCCTGCCTTTCTAACTCTGGAACAATGTTACACCAATGTAAAGCAGAATCATATAACTTTACACATAATGTTGATACTCGTATTTGACTAGGACAATAAGGTTTAGTACTGTAGATTATGAGTTTTCAAATGATGTCTCACAAGGCATACTTTACGAAATGTACCATAGTCTTTTAAAAATGGTGAACATGGGGTACAGTCTGTCACACTTCTGAGTCAGATTTCCTGAAGATAGGAATTGCCATACAGGATCAAGTGAATGGTCTATCTGGTCCAGTGTTTCCAACACTGACCAGTACTGTGTTTCAGAAGAAGATGCAAGAAACTACATAGTAAGATATTATAGGATGATCTGCTTGCAAGGAAAGTATTCTTCTAATCTTCAGTGGTCAGAGAATAGCCTAGTGCATCAGGAGTGTTTGTCCTTCAGTCAATATGTGCATTAAATTATGTTCTGCAGTACACCAGATAGTGATCTCCAGAACTGTCCATTTTTGCTTCATATTTGCTAGGAAAATAGCCATTCTCTTTATTGTTTGGGATAAGCTGGAGATCACTATGAAGTTTTAACAAAAGTCAAGTCAGGCTGAAGTGGTTGCTAAAAGATGTACCTTACTGGCTAAAAGAATTCTGCGGGAACACCCCAGTAGTGCATCAAGGACTTCGGTTCCTCCAGATCAGGGGTGGCCAGCCTGTGGCTCCGGAGCTACAGGCAGCTCTTCAGAAGTTAATATGCATCTCCTTGTATAGGCACCAACTCCAGGTACAGATGCCAACTTTCCCATGTACTGGGGGATACTCACTGCTTAACCCCTGATTTTGCCACAGGCCCTGTCCCCACTCCACCCATATCTTAAATAAAAGCATATAGATACAGTGTAGCCTCCTGGTTAGCAAAAAGAAGCACCAAATTTACAGATTCATAGATTCCAAGGCCAGAAGGTATCACTGTGATCATCTAGTCTGACCTCCTGTATAACACAGGCCCAAATAATTCCTAGAGCAGAGCTTTTAGAAAAACATCCAATTTTGATTTTAAAATTGTCATTGATGGAGAAGCTGCCACAACAATGGTAAATTATTCTGGTTAATGATTAATTACTCTCATGGTTAAAAATATACACCTTATTTCTAGTCTGAATTTGTCTAGCTTCCACTTGCAGCCATAGGATAGTGTTTGACCTTTTTTTGCTGGATGGAAGAGCGCATTACTAAATATTCCTCCCCCATGTAGATACATATAGATTGTAATCAAGTCAACACTTAACCTTCTCTTCATTAAGCTAAATAGATTTAGCTCCTTGAATTTAGCACTACAGGGCATGTTTTCTAATCCTTTAATCATTCTCATGGCTCTTCTATGAGCCATCTCTAATTTATTTTCATCTTTCTTGAATTGTGGGTACCAGAACTGAACATAATATTCCAGCAGTGGTCCACCAATAGCCAATACAGAGGTAAAATAACCTCTCTCCTCCTACTCGAGATTCCCCTGTTTATGAATCATCCCCAGTATCACATTAGCTCTTGGGCCATAGTGTCACACTGGGAAATCATGTTCAGCTCTTTATCTGTCATACCCCCCAAATCTTTTTCAGAGGCAAGACTTCCCAAGATAGTCTCCCATTGTGTGACTATAGCCTACATTCTTTATTTCTAGATACAGTAGGACTCTCGATGATAGGGATGATAGGATGATAGGGAAAAAATTAATCCTGGTTAACATCCCGGATAATCACTGTCCATAGGAAATATGGGGGAGGGGAGGATTGGTTCACCAGCCAACCTCTGCCGGGGGGAAGGGGTGTTGGTTCACTGGCTGCCCTGTGCCCTGGTGGTTTTTTTGTTTTTTGTTTTTTGTGCTTGGGGCGGCAACAAAGCCAGAGCTGGCCCTGTGAGTTACATGTATTTTTTTTTTGATATCCTGGTTAATCCACAACCTGGTTAACCCAATCCTGGATAATCAAGGGTCTACTGTATATATGTTTATATTTATCCATATTAAAATGCATATTGTTTGCTTGCTCACAATTTACCAAGTAGTCCAGATTGTTCTGAATCAGTGACCTGTCCTCTTCATCATTTACCAGTCACCCAGTTTTTGCATCATCTGCAAACTTTATCAATGATGATTTTAAGTTTTCTTCCATGTCATTGATATAAATGTTAAATAACACAGAGCCCAGAAACAATCTCTACAGGATCCCCCTGAAAACACAGTGGCTCGATTAGGCTGTTTATAGTTAGATTTTGAGACCTATCAGTTAGCCAGTTTTTAATTCACTTAATATGTGCCATTTTAATTTTATATCATTCTAGTTTTTAATCAAAATGTCCTGTAGTACCAAGTCAAATGCCTTATAGAAGTCTAAATATATTACACCAACACTATTAACTTCATCAGCCAAACTTGTAATCTCCCCAGTCTCACTACCATGAGGATTTTGAATGTGACCCAATCTAGCAGGCAGCTATATTGTTAGGTACTCATCCATCTACCTTCCCCTGGTTTGTGGATCATTCTAAGGCTTAGAGGGGAGATTGACTCTAGCTACCCAGATGCCTATCATCAATGTGTATGCCCAGAGGCAGACACTGGGGGACTTCTATAATGAAACTTTAGGCACTGAGTGAATTTAGATGCCTACAGGGTTAGGTGGAAGCCAGAAGAGAGTTCTGTGCATTGTAGTGAATCCTACAAATGGGAGCTAGGAGCCTAAATCTGGTTTAGGCTCCTAAGTATCTGTGTGAATCTGGGCCTTAGTTTCTCTATTCCTGATCTGTAAAATGATCGTAATAGCTCTTCCCTACCACACAAGGGTATTGGGGAAGATAAATACAATAAAGCTCATGAGATGCACAGATACTTGGGCAATGGGGGCCATTGTGAGACAGATAGAGAGAGAGGGTAGCCCAGGATAAGGGAATGACATGCAATGCATATTTGTTTTAATAAAATAATTATATTTCTTAGGAACTATTGGTCATCCAATTTCAACATACAGCAATTAAAAAAACTGGGCACATTGTTTTAATTTGCTTCATATTATTATCACGGGGTTAAGATCAAGTAAATGTGCATCTTGGCAGTATGCACATAAACAGGATTCATAAAATCACATTAGGGACTTATAAATTCAGGACCTAATATACTGCACATTAATTGAGAGGATCTCTTATTGACAAGTTGAGTTTCTGTGCTGTCTCTGACTAATGAATTGTTAACAACTACATGTATTAGGAAGGAAAATGTCATATTGTAATGACACAAAGTTATACAGTATTTAACTATGATGGACAACACTGTAGAGAGCTATGAGAAATTGTTACCATGATAGCAGCACTGACTGAAGTGTGAGCTCCAAAAATCTACTTTGACTAAGTTCTGCTCTGATTTATAAACCGTACAAATCCAGTTACTTCATTGGGGTGATTGGTGTGCACGTCGAGGCAGAATTTGGCCCCTAATCCCTTGAGTGGCAGAAAGGTTCTTTGTCAACATTTGAAATGAACCAGGGAAGCAGTCAGAGGCAGTATAAATAGGACTATAAACTTGAAAGTGATGACTCACATCTGGACTGTCCCTACTGAATCTAGAGCCTCACTTCAAATCAGTTCATGAGAGAAGAACCTCCTGGTTCCCTGGTAAAGTTGTTATGTAATATTAGGGCCGATTAGATTCAGATTTATAAGCTCAAGCTGGGATTGTTTCAGATCCCGAGGTCAGATGTGAATTTAACAGAGACAAATCTTATGACTGGAAAAATAGCTGCCCACCAATCTCCCAATAATAATTAGCCCTCACAGTTTAAACCAGATTGATCCAGCACTAAGAAAAGCAGCTTTCCCCTAATAGTACATAGATCGAGGGGTCTTTCATGCTTATGTTGCCGATTTATGCATGTGGAACTCAGGCGAGTTTGTTGTGGGACTGAGATAGAGTAAAGGCAAAATAAGGGAAGAACAGGAAGCTTGAATCTTGCTGGACATAAAGGAAGCATCACACTCTGGAACCCAGGGAAATATTTTTTTTTAATAAGAAACCAATTTAATATAAGGCAGAGATTCAATAAAACACATTCAAATATGCTATAAATATTATTGTTGTTTGCTGTTTGAGTTGCAGTAGTGTTCAAAGGCCCCAACCTATTACAACAGTCCCTGGAAGCTACTGTAACTGGATTAGGGAGCCAAACTGCCCCCCCACCAACCATGGAAATCATGAGCGTGCAGATGCAATGTAAGGCTTCACATGGCCTGCGCACATCCAGCCATGTCTATATCTGAAGGGCAGAGCCTCTGTATTGATTAAGGAGTTTCCTAGTTCTTTTATATTAACACACTATGCATCATTTCTGTTTTTAAAGCTGGGAAATGAATTTTATATATTTAAAATTTGTATTTTCCAAGCCCCATGACACATTTTCTCTACCTTCTCTGGAATATAACGTCTCTTTTAGGAAGTGACCTTTCCTGTTTGAATTTCTAGGATCACAGTGACAGCAATGTGCAATATGGACTTCAGTCGATTTCCCCTGGACTCACAGACCTGTTCTCTGGAGCTGGAAAGCTGTAAGTTGTATAGATATTCTTAGCTGCATGTCCCCTTTAGCGGACTGTATACATTGGTAGGTTACACATACTTCAGAATAAAGAAAAATAACATTTTAGGGCCTGAGTCAAAGCCTGTTGAAGTCAATGAGCGTCTTTCCACTGAACCGATGGGCTTTGTATCGGGTCCTTATTTGCGGAGGAACAGGGGAGAGGGCATGTGTGTGTGTGTGTGTGAGAGAGAGAGTTTATAGTAGATGACACAAAGGAAAAACAACCAAAGTCAAACTCGGGTCCTACTCGATGGGCTGGTGAGTATTACGACGTACTGGCCTGGAGGGAAAACTCAGAATTTCTGTTGTATTTGTTGGCTCTGTTTGGGAGATGATGTTTGAAACCATCATGGAGGACAGTTAATAATTGCTGCTCTTTTCAGTTTATGTACCTTTCATCCCCAAAGACTCTAACGTGCTTTACAAACAATAAGCCTGATCCTGCAAGTACTAAAGTAGGTGAGCAGTCCCACTGAGTTCAACTTAGGTAATTCAGTTCCACTTAATGGGACTCACCGGGGCATGAAGTTGCTTTCATGTTTAAGTGCTAGATTCCCAAAGAAACTTTTAGGTACCTAGAAAATCACTGGGATGTACAAAGCCTGGGTGAGGCACATAGGCTCCTTATTCACTGAAAATGACACTATCCTGCTGGATAGAGCACTCGTCTGCGAGGTGGGAGACCCAAGATCCAGTCCCTCTACTCCAATTAATTTTTTAAAATTATTTATCCAGAGTGCAATAGGGGAAACTGAGGGAGCCCCACATCAGACTAGAGCACTCACCTGAGAGGTGGTGACAGATCCCTCTTCAAATCCTGTCTCCGCCTCAGGTGGAGGGTGGCCTTGAACCAGGAGACTTCCACATTCCGGGTGAGTGCCCTATCCTGTGGATAGGGTGACCATATTGCCTAATACTGGACACCTGGCAAAATTACTCATATTAAAGTCAGTTCATTCACAATCTATTAGAACTATGCAATACAAATATTCAAATTAACATCAAGTTGACTGAGCGCCAATTAAAAAGAAAGACCCCATAGTTGGATTCTTTTTATTTACATTCTCATATTTAAGGCTTTAGGGCAGCGGTTCTCAAACTGGGGGTCACGGGGCGATTCACAGGGGGTCAAGAGCTCCCTGCGCTGCTGAAATGCCACTGAGCCGAATGCTTTCGCTTCTGGTGGCATTTCAGTGGACATGCCTTGTGCTTCAGAGAGTCCTTCTAAAAGCCGCCGAAGTGAAAGTTTCTGGTTTCAGCGGCTTTTCAGTGGACACTGTGAAGCTCTTGGCATGTCTGCCGAAACGCCTCCGAAACCAGAAGCGTTGGGCTCGGCGGCATTTCGGCGGGGAGACAGGGGCCTGCGGGGATGAGAAAAAGGGCTGCCGACCCCAGAAGTTTGAGAACTGCTGCTTTAGGGCTTACACTGGAAAGATGACACACACACTCTTGTACACCTCTCTCACATGGGGGTTGACCGATCAACTGACCCGACCCTCCCTACCCGGCGTTCTCTGCCCTCCATGCCTGGCTGGGCCCCTGAGATGGACCCATGTCTCCTGGCACCTGGTGCCACGTCTTCCCAAGGCAACAGGTGCAGCATGCAGGGTCATATACCCCACCCCTCTCCAATTTCTGGGAGCGGGTTCACACTAGAAGGTGGCCAGCAGCAGCCTTTTGGCACTGTGTGGAGGGGAAGGGATGGAAACATCTTCCAGTTGCAGAGGGGTCAGGGGAAAGGGATGACCTGGCCCCTGTCTTTGCAGAGCTCATCTCTTCTTCTCCCAGCCTCTCATGGCTGGAAGCAACTTGTCCCTTCCTGCCTACACAGTGTTGAAAGGCAGCTAACACCTCCTGGCTGCTGCTGGCCACTGACATAACCCAGCTGTCTTCTGTCCTTGCTGGCTACAGGGCAGGCAGGAAGGGGTTAAGTCCTAAGGATGCATTGTGCACCAGGGCCCAGGGAACCTGACTGCAGGGGCTTCAGTGAACCTGACCAGAGAGCTGACTCAGCAGGGGACAGAGCAGCCCCACGCAGGACCCATAGCTGGAGGGGCAGGGTTGAGTGAAGAGGGTGTTAAGCCCCTGCCCTGGGGGCTGCTGTGGAGCCTGTGTGTAACCCTTCTGCCCATCAGAGTTGGCAGTAACAAGGGCCGGGTTCAGTATCCAGAGGTTCCATTCCAATAGCACAATACAAAAACCGGCTCGAGCCCCCACCCAGTGACCTGGGACAACCATATACCACCCCTCTGGGCGTCTGTAAGAGACAATACTTTCCCTCTCGCAAGCACAGAGTCTGAGTGTACCAAAGCCTTTTAATAACAGGGAGAAACAATGTGGCATCATATTGGGGAAACACCACAAACAAGGTTAATAAACCAAACCATGAACCAGAAGCCCCCCTCCCAGCAAATAGGCCGTGGCCTTCCCTTTGGCTCTTGAGTTCCACAACCCCAAAAAGTCACTCAATAGTCCCAAAAGTCCAACAGCCCAAGAGTCTCTGTTCTTGGTCAGTGCAGAGTTCAAAAGTCAATTGGCAGAGTCTTACCTCCCAGCCTGGGTGGAAATGGAGGGTAGGGCAAGGGGCACCTTACGTGGTCCAAGGCCGACTGCGCCGCCTCTCTGTGGGGTTCCGCTGAAGCCCTCACTGCAATCCGCTCTGCTCTGCTCGCCGATACTTGAACTGCTCTGCAGCGCCAGTCACTCCGCTAGCCGTTCTGCTAGCTGACACACGGACAGCTCTGCGGTGCCAGTCACTCCATCAGCAGCACAAACGGCTCCACTAGTCGATACACGGACTGCTCTGCTGTGCCAGCCACTCCGCCAGCAGCACCAACTACTCCACTAGCCGTCCTGCTAGCCGACACATGGATTGCTCTGCTGTGCCAGCCACTCCGCCAGCCACACGAACTGCATCCAGGAACCGCTTGGCTGAGTCCGCTGCTTCGCTCTGCTAGCTGCACAAATTGCTTGGTGCCACCAACATGCCTTTAGGCCTGCCCCCACTTAACACAGTGCTCAGTGGTTTCAGCCCTTAGAGGGGGGAGGAAATGGGGCACCTTGGCACAGGTACACGAGCAGACCCAAAGCAAATTCAGCTTAGCAGGCTGAACCTAGACTCCTAAGGGAATCAAAATTAGCTCTAACATTCCACAGTAGAGAGAGGCAAGGTGCAATAGGCCTAGGGGGCCCTTAGACAAGGCCCTCACCAAGAGATATAAAAATCTGCCCATAACCTCTCTCAATCTCAGAGTGGTCTGAAACTCCTGGCCCTTGCCCAGTGAGTGCTACCTAGATGACAGCGAGTCCCTCCATCATAACAAGGGCCAAGTACGTGTTCATAGTCCTTCATTCACATAATCAGGGTAACATCACTTTATATTTCCTGCCCCAATAACATAGAAACTGGGGCTCCCACCTCAGCTGAAGTGGCCATGTGGGCTGCTGTGGGCTCAGGTTAGGCGCAGTGGGTGTGTCCATGCAAATTGATCAGCCCCAAAGTTATTTTCCATAACTCACTACAATTCCCATAGTTCGCCACCAGATGTCAGAATCTATCTAATTCCTGACACTGCTTACATGTGGGTTTGGGGCATGAACAAGCTCCCCCCGGCCCCCTGCCTGCCACTCCAGAGCTTAGCTGAGAAGCAGAGAGGCTTCCCTATGCCAGCACTGTGTGGGGCTTTGGCACATGCAGAGCTCGCCTCCTCCTGGCCAGCGCCCCGAGCTGGAAGGTCTCAGGCTTTCCCAGGACCCCAGCCCAGCCAGAGGCAGTAGGGCAGGGGTCTCCAAACTTTATGAGACTTTATGATTTTTGAAGGGGCTTTGCCAGCCCCTGTGAAAAACTTCAATATATACAAATACATGCAAAATCCTGCTCCTTGCTCCTCCGGCTGCTGCCACGGGGACACTCACCCTCTGCACATGGGGCCGCCGGCAGCAGCTTGCGAGGGGGTGGGGGCAGCAGCAGCTTCTCCATGTGCCTGCTCGGCTGGAGGGCCGGACAAATTGAAATCACGGGCTGGATCTGGCCCCTGGGCCGTGATTTGGAGACCCCTGCAGTAGGGGAAGGAAGAAGTCTGCTGGCCAGGCTGTTGCTGAGCTGAGTACTCTGACCAGGGGCTGGTTCTCCGCATAGCGCTGGGAGCGGGACATGCTCTGCTGGGGAGCGGGGGAGGGAGGCAGGATATGGTGGAGCAGCAGGGCTGTGGGGGCGCGAAGGGCCAAAGCAGGGATAGGACAGTGAGAGGGGGAGCATGTAAAGGGCTGATGGGTGGGAAACAGGCGACACGTAACTGGCTGTTGCCTGATGTCTGTCCGCACTCAGCTGCCACCACAGCTCACAGCGCGCAGCCAGTGCCGGCTGGAAACGGGATGGGGCGGGGCAGGGCCCTGTTGGCTGAGAGCCAGCAGGCAGTGGGGGCTGTGCTGATGGACCAGCGGGGGTGAGCTGGCCCTGCGTGCTGCAGCTTTGCCCCTCATCAGCCTTGCACACCCACCCCTTCATTGGCCACTGGACTCCCGCCCACCCACTCTCCACTGGTGGGAGGGTGGCTGGTGAGCAGGGATCTGGCCAGCAGCAGGATCTGTCAGTGAGGAAGAGGGACAGAAATTTGCCTGTTTTTAAGAAAAAGTCGGGACACCTGCAGGAGGGCTTAAATGACGGGACTGTCCCTTTTAAAACAGGATGTCTGGTCATCCTATCTATCCCTGGACTAAAAAGTTATGAGGGAAATCCTCTTTCTCCTCCTTTCGTGTTTTGTGTAAGCCTATCTACATGGGCCTCATTGGATAGGTCTGAGCAAGTTAAGCAAAGGAAAGCCTATCTTCGCTAGGTTCATGCGTCACTCTGGGGCTGAGGTGTCTGAACGCCTGGCGTGGGGCTGCAGTGCACTTGTGCAGAGACAGAAACATACGTCTTGAGGGAACTTTTACTGGAAAAATTTAGGCACTGAGCAATTTTTGGTGAATTTGTGAATCCCACTGGGGCCTGATTCTGGGATCGTGGCACCTAAAATGGCAATTAAGTGCCTAAAACCTTTTGTAAATCCAGCCCTAAATGTCTTAAACAACAACGTTTCCACTGTTGTCTTTGAGAGACTATTCATCCATCTCCCAAGACCAATTACCCGATTGTTCTGATGTTTCTCCAGATATTTAGCCTCAATTTTCCTTTCCTATATTTCATCCCTTTCCTCCCTCATTATGCTCACATATCACACTAAATAATTCCTCCCTCTCGCTCTTGTGTTTTATACCCTTCAAATACTTGTTGACTTGTTATCTACAGTGATATCTCTCACCTTCAATTACATCTTTCAAATAACATTTTAGATGGCTGTCTCTCACTTTCCCCCTAAATTTGACCAGATTAACCATAATTACTTCCTATAATCTTTCCTCATAAACCCATCTTTCCAGTCCCTTAATCAGTTCCGATGTTTGTCTCTGAATCTTCACCAATTCATCTACATTTTTCTGGTAGTGCAGTGATCAGAAATATACCATTCTAGTTATACACCAGTGCTATATAAAGGTGGATATGGACCATGATGTGATGTCTTTGGTTTGGCTTTTTGTGTTGCTACATTATATCATATGGCATGATCCTTATTTAATCTACTGTCCATTAAAATCCCTATTTATTTGGCATTATTGCGTTCCAAAGATGTATCTGTGTTTCAGGTTATTTGCTGCAGATAAATTCATCTGCATTTTTTCCAAACAGAATTCAATGTTATTTTCTACCCATACTTCCAACCTCCCTAATACCCTTTGCATTCTTAGTCTGTCCTCACTAGTATTTGTGATATTCCCCAGTTGAGAGCCTGATCCTGCATCAGAGTCCATGAAACATGGATCCCTGCACCAAGCAGATCACAATGACTGTGGCCTTAGTATCATCTGTGAATCTCACTAATATGTCCCTTATCCACACAGAGTAACTTTTTATACTGACTATTTACGTGAAATATCCTAAAGCCAAGTCACATTGTGTCTTTTGTTCTTTTCTTTTTTTCTCAAGATGCTTACACTGATGAAGATCTGATGCTTTACTGGAAAAATGGGAATGAATCCCTGAAAACCGATGAGAAGATTTCCTTGTCTCAGTTTTTGATACAAAAGTTTCATACTACTTCCAGACTTGCTTTCTACAGTAGCACTGGTATCGTTCCTCTTAAAATGATTTTATTATTCTTTTGAGTCATAGCCATATATTTATAGTTCAAAGTCAAACATTTGCCAAGTGAAATTTAAATGAAATTTCTAAAAGAAGTACTTGAGTAATAGTCCTTGTCTCTTTCCCTTTGCCTTTGTCATCTTTGGGATTATAGATCATTACAGGCCATGTGCTGTGAACGATCTGAAAAATATAGAATCCCCCCATTCTGTATATGTTCACACTTATAAGTTGTCTACTCTTATAAAGTAAATATATGATTTGCTGAAAGATGTAGCAGCTCTGTATGTGCCATTAAAATGCTCTTCATGACACTTTTTCCCTCTCCCAACAGGATGGTACAATAGACTGTACATAAATTTCACTTTGCACCGCCACATCTTCTTCTTCTTGCTCCAAACCTATTTCCCTGCCACTCTAATGGTCATGCTGTCATGGGTGTCCTTCTGGATTGATCGCAGAGCTGTACCTGCTAGAGTGTCACTAGGTGAGGGAAATTAATATCAACCATGAATATGACACAATCTTTGAATTTGGAGGAGTAGGGGTGGGGGGAATTCTCTGTTTCATTTGTTAAATATGCTAGGAGAATGCCTGTGCATTTGATCTGATAGTTAAAGTACTCTAAGGTCTGTGCTTTGTCTTATGTTCTTCATTGTTGAATTGCTTCTTCGTGACCAATAAATCTTCTTGATCTGTGTTTAAATTAGGGCAGAAGATGGAACTGTATTTTAAAAAGAGAAGAAAGCAGAGACAAGAGATTCCACTGTTTGTGAACTAGTGAATCAAGATTTCTCATTATAGGCCCAACCTAGCAATCCTGAAATGGGCATTAAAATAAATGAGAATTTTGTCTAATTCAGGACAGTTGGAATTTCTTTTGTTTAAAAAACAACAACAAAAAAAGAAATAGATGTACTCTGTTATTAATGCCTAGGTCAGAGAGAGACAGAGATGTGATAAAAAGTCTAGTGTATCTCTCTGAATATGAGTGCATATGACTTCATATAAGTACTGAGTAAAAATAGTATGTTAGTCTCATAGTTTGTGATACTTATAGAACTACACACTGTAAGGGTCTAGTTGCAATAAATCGATCCCCGTCGACTCCGGTACTCCACCGCTGTGGGAGGCACAGGCGGAGTTGATGGGGGAGCGGCAGCAGTCAACTCACCGCCATGAAGACGCACAGTAAATCAATCTAAATATGTCAACTTCTGTTATGCTATTCTCGTAGCTGTAGTTGCGTATCTTAGGTCGATCCCCTGCCCTAGTGCAGACCAGGGCTAACAAGCATCTGAAAAAAGGAGCGGAGTCTGCACAAGTGAAAGACCTTCACTAATTTGGAATGACCTGGTTAAAGTCACACAAATGCTCTTTGTCTCTGGCACTCAATTTTTAAGTGGCTATTGCAAATTGTTGAAAATTAGGGAAAGTCTTTTACTTTTATACCTCAGAGTACTTGCTTAACTGTAAAATTTATACCATGGATTCAGTGGATGCCATTAAAAACTTTTCAATCACCTTACCTAAGGTGAGCATAGGATGGCTTTTCTGTCACATCATCTCATGCAAGACATTTCCACACTCACACACAAGATTTAACATAAATGGCTTTAACCTTTTGAGATAAAGATTCTGATCAAGTCCACTTCAGCAGTGACCAAAAGTCATTGGTCATTGACTACTGTTTGATGAACTGCGCTCTCAGTCAACCAGGAGTCCTTATCATCACTAGCACCCTGTGTGGTAGCTAAAGCAGAAAAAAAATGACTAAATGGCATTCTAAGCTGAACAACTTCCTCAGTCTCATGAGTGGTCCCTGTAAGTTAGGGCTGAAGTATCAGTTTCTAACTAAACACTAGAGAGTTAAAGAGAATCACAAGGGAAGTGCTGGCTGCTCCATCACATTTAAAAAGTTGACTAGACAGAGTGCTCAAGAACACAGCATAGGGAAAAATCCTGCATTGTGAGGCAGCAAGACAAGATGACGTAATAAATCATTTCTGTAGGCTATGAGTGGTGCTGAGTATAGTACTGTATATTGAGACAAAACTAATTAATAGTAGATGTCTTCTGAACTATATTGCATACGAAGTACATTTTTGTGGGGATTTTTCCAGGGATAACCACAGTGCTGACCATGTCTACAATCATTACTGGTGTAAACGCGTCCATGCCTCGAGTTTCCTACATCAAAGCTGTGGACATTTACCTCTGGGTCAGTTTTGTGTTCGTCTTTCTCTCAGTGTTGGAATACGCAGCAGTGAACTACCTGACCACAGTGCAAGAACGGAAGGAGAGGAAGTTGAGAGAGAAGGTGAGAGATAATCTTTTTACACATGACATGCTTTGCATTGGATGTTTTGGGAAAAGGAATGGGAAAACTCTGACATTTGTGGTGTGTGATTAATTTGTCTACAATGCTGAAGCTGATACTGAAGTGCTGACACCACAAAAACAGGAGTTGGTCTCTTTGATGATGATCATTGTACAAAAGGAAGAGAGAACAAAACAAAGATCATAACTGGGGATGTTTGCAACCTGGGACTTTGTCAGAGACCATATTTAGAGGGCAAGTGTGGGGAGGAAATCCAAACTGATATTTCCCTGTGGTCACCACTATTTATTTTTAAAGTTACAGCAAATGGATTATTCTGAGTGACTTAAAGACCTCTAACCCACAATCAGGTACATTTGAAAAATTGGGTTCAATAATGGTAATAGTAGAATTATTCATTGGCACAAAACACACTTGAGTAACAAACAGCCTTTATATTTATTCTTTTAATGTACCATGAAAGGCCGTGGTGCTAAGTGGATCATTTTTATGGTTTTCATTCATGCTGTTGGGTAATTTAAAAGAATCTTTTTTAAAAAATGTACCTGTTTCACTGAAAGCCCATTTAATGGATGAATACCTTTTCTGTACTTCCTTTCCCATGGTTGGTATCCCAAGGATTTTGTGTGTAAATATTAGCTGTCTCTAATCAGTCTGTTCCTCAGTCCTGAACCTTCATGATCTGTTATGAGCCTCTTTCACCTCACGCTCCTCTGCCACAGTCCCTTGGCCTCCAATAAGCTTTCCTCCTTTGGTCCAGTTATTAAGTCTGAGGTGTCACTTACTTTCTATTTTCCATCCCTCCAGCTGTCCCTTTGATTCCATCATTTCCCAGTTATACAACCATACTAATAGTGTCCCTCAACTGTCTCTCCATTTTCCATTCTACCTTCCTGACACTGCTGAAGTCATTGAAAAAGCTGCTCACGACTACTGCCTTTTCTCTCTTTTACCTCAATCTCAGTTCACTCCAATCTTGTTTCCAGCCTCTCCATTGAAACTGCTGTCACCAGGGTCTCCCATGATCTCTTCTTGGCCAAGTCTAATATATTTTGCTCCATACTTATTCTCCATAAGCCTTCTGCAACTTTCAGTATTACAGCCTCTCTAATACCTCTCTGCACTCCACTATACACTGCCTCCTCCTTAATATCCTGTCCACTCCTGGCTTTTGAGAACCTACACTTTCTTGGAGGCTGTCCTGCTCTTTACAGGAGCTCCAGAGGACTCAATTTGTGGTGCACTTCTCTTCTGCATCTTGTCACTGCGTGGCTTCATCCACTCATAAAACTTTCACTATCATCTCTATTCTGATAATTCACAGATCTGCCTTTCAGTGTGCCCTATTTCCTGATGTCCAGCCCTGCAAATCTTAGGGCTGGGCTACACTGGGGTGGAGGGAGTTGACTTCAGATATGCAACTTCAGCTACAAGAATAGTGTAGCTGAAGTCAAAATATCTTAGGTTGACTTACCTGGCTGTCCTCATGGCGGTGAGTCGACCGCTGCCACTCCCCACTGACTCCACTTCCTCCTCTTGTGGAGATGGAGTTCCAGAGTCAATGGGGAGTGTGTTTGGGGATTGATTTATTGCATCTAGATCAGACATAATAAATCAATCCCTGATACATCGAACACTACCCGCCGATCCGATGGGTAGTATAGACGTACCCTTAGTGTTTCTTCAATATACCTTGGATGGTTCACTGCCAGATCACACACAACATTGTTGAAACTGAACTTTTTATTTGTCCTCCTAAACCTCCTTTCCTTCACCACTGCCATTGCCATTCACCAAATCACCGTCCTTCTGGACAATGATTGAAGCTTTGAGCCTCAGGTCATTTTTTACTCCTCCTTCTCCCTAAATCATGCCACTTCTTCCTTCCCATTTAAAAAATACGACCTTTCTTTTTGTCTGTGCCCTGGTTATCTCTCACCTTGATTACTGAGACAATACTCTCTCTGATGCATCTTCAATCTGTCCAAAATACCGCTGCAAAAGTTGTCTTGCCTGATGGTTGACACTGAATTTACTTTTGAACCCTCCTCCAGTTCCTTCTATATCAAGTTTAAACATCATCACTTTGTGCCTCCTCCCATTCTACACTCTATGTACAGGATAACCTCAAAATCCTGATGTCCCAATCCAATGCTCCTCCATCTTTCAAACCCCACCCCATATTCTCATTGTTTCATAACAAATGCTTATTCATGTCTAATGGTTTTTCCCCTCCAGTGTTGTTTAGAGGAGAAGAGAGTGAATTCAGGAAAACTATTCACACACAGAAAGCTTCACTTAAACTGCCAACTCCTCTGGGTATTCCAATGCATCTTGTTGTACCTGTGCCTCTCTATTAGACTATAAGATCCTCAGAGTACAGACTCTTTCTCTCCTGTCTAAACTCTGAACGCATCATCAGTGCTTAGCAAATAATAAATAATAATTCAGCCTTGCTAAATTCTACTGACCCAGAGCAGGTCATTTTTATGGCAAGTAAAATATCATTAGATTTTTTTCATTATCTGTCACCATGGTAAAAAGAGGATGAGTAGATTTTTGTGTCTATGCTGGTAAGTTTTCAGGACAGTTCAGTGAGTGCACAACTTATCATTTGTGTCATAAATTTTTCTTTCAATTGCTGATATCTCTATACTGAATTGTATCACCATGCAATAAAAAATGCAGCCTGAAAAGGCTGATTATACAAATCAAAAACTTTTTATTTACCCTCAAAGATACAAGGCAATAATAATAATTAAGGTTGGTCAAGGAAATTGTGTGTTTGTTATCTCTAATGGGATTATAGGGAAGTATAACTTAGTGTCTGAGTCGAGTGAGGGCTCTTTAAGAGACACAAGAGACTATTGTCTCTCTTTAGAATAAATGTTGACCTCGTTAGCTAATGCCATTCATCTGTGAAAGTCCCTGGGGAATAGGGTGACCAGACAGAAAATGTGAAAAATTGGGATGAGGGGCAGGGGAGTAATAGGAGCCTATATAAGAAAAAGACCCCAAAATTGGGACTGTTCCTATAAGATCGGGACATCTGGTCACCTTACCAGGGTATCCAAATTTGGATTTTTGCACTCCCCAGAAATGGACTGTGGCAGTATGGTGGCCTGAAGTCATTCAGCACATCTCTTCTCTGTATTTGTGTGTGCACGTGTACCTGGGAATACATCAGGGATGGATAAAGACTACATTGGGACCTAAATAATCTAAAGTTTGGACTTGCTCTCTCCTCTCACTATATTCCTAGACACCTGGCAGTGTATACAACACCTGTTAAACAAATCAGAGTCATTCAGCTCCTAGTCACTGTGACCTTCCCTCAGTCCAAATCATAATCTGACCTGGGGGCTAAGAGTCACCTGGGTCAACAGTATTTCTCTTCCTCTTGGGTCCTGCAACAATTGGCCTGTAGCAACCTGGTACTTACTATTGCATCCTGGATTGGTCAACTGAAGGAGCTGATGCCAAGGATCCTGATTTAATCCTCCTCTATAATATTCTTTTTTTTTTGGCGGGTGGGGAAGAGGGTTTGAGATTAAGGAATATAATGTGGCTGCTCATTTAAGATCATGGTTTCTACCTGTACTTACACTTGCCTTCAAGTTAAGTAGAAAATGTGTTATAAACACAGTTTAAATGGGGTTTTAGCCTAACAGAGTTCTAAAAAAATCCCATCACTGATGGGAACAACTGATTTAGAGCGGTGTTGTAGCCTAGGTTTGAAGAACAGATTTAAAACTTTATTAAAACTAATGTTAAAAAAATGAAAACATACACAAGTTAAGAAGTAAGGTGCTGGACATCTGGAGTCAGGCTGGGGTTATGGGCGATTGTATGTAAAAGCTACAGGGTTTTCAAAGTACATGCATATTTCATATCCAGCACAGATCCAGATTGGGGTTTGGGAGTTTTTTAAAGCGTTAGTGTATAGGTGTGTTCGGGTACGCCACCCATGGTGTGTAGCGAGAGTCCAAGTCCATGGCGGTGCAGGCGATAAGTATATGGGTGGGGTGCGTCCCTCTGTTTGTCGGGAAAGGGAGGGTGGGTTGCTTCCCTGGTTGGTGGTCTCGGCTACTCGACCTGATACTGACGATGTCCTGTGATGTGTTCAGTGTATATGTCCCTGGACCACCTGATGGTGTCAGACACCATGAGCCGTCTCATGAGCCGGGCGTAGCACTGTCCGACTCCGCACGTTCTCAGTACTGGCTCATTCTGGGGGTATTTGAGCCCATATGCATTGACCAGTCACATCATTCTGCTACAACTGGAACTGAGACAATGGTCTCTCTTTTCAGTTTATGATTTGTCTGTGAGCAGTTCGATTTGTTGTCCAGAATTATTTGCCAAATTATTCTTGGCCAGTGAGTTCATGAGCAGTGTGCTTATGAGTACTGGATATTCAGAATTCCAGATGCATTAGCTGTTTTGATTCAACAACTGGGAATGAGTTTCATCTCAGCTATTTTTCCTGTTCTCTGGCTTGATATGTGTAAGCTTTGGAATCAGGTTTCTAGTGGGAATACTTATATTTATGACAACAAAACTTACTTTCTGTCAGTATTTCTCTTCTTTGCTTAAAATGCTGTTTCCACAAACATTACTGCCTCTTGCGCTATAATATCCATAGAAACTGAACATGAAAAGGAATGCAAAAGCAGCCAAAGGGAATTGAATTAACTGGAAGAAACTTCTGGTCAGGTTTTATTTCAGTCTAACCAATTTCCCATCCTTAATTACCACATAGGATTTCAGAAACTAACCCGGACACAATATAAAATTGCAACCAACATGGATAGTGAGCAACTTTTCATTTCAGAAAACTTAAGTTTTAATAAAGAAACATGTAATAGTTGAACTATACTGTGCAGCTCCAGTTTTTACAAGCTGGGAAAATAAAAAGAAAGGTCTCATAAAAAACATACATAAAAAGACCTTACATAAAAAGAAAGGTCTCATCTTTGCCTCCAGTATTTTCATTCAGTGTTTGACAATTGTTTGCTTGTTTGCTTCTGTTCTCAGTTTCCATGTACATGTGGAATACCTCATACAAAAACTATGATGCTGGATGGAACCTACAGCGAATCTGATGCCAACAGCCTGGCAGGATGCACAAGAAGCCAGATAGTGATTGAGGAAGAAAAACAAGACAAGATGGTCATTCATTTGGCCATGAGCAATGAATCTAATTCATCGAGAAAGAGAGGGCTGAAAAGCCATGTTGGCCTGCGCATCATCCAGAACACTCATGCGATTGATAAATATTCAAGATTAATATTCCCAGGAACCTATATATTTTTTAACTTGATATACTGGTCTGTCTTTTGCTAGACATACCGAGGCAGAAGCCCTGTACAGGACTAAGTGGGTGTTTTTTTTAAAAGTTCAGTTTGGCTGTTAAGCTAGAAAAATCAATTCTCCTATTGCACCTATGGAGCATAAAGCACTGAATATGTCCTTCAACAGGCACGGAGAATTTGGTGTGTCAATTACTCTGTACACCAAACCCCCATCTCCCCTCTGCTCTCTTGGTTTGCCCAACAGCTACTGTACCTATATACTGGGCAATGCTGATAGTGCCTGATGTGCACAGGGGCCCAGATCCTCAAAGGGATTTAGGTGCCAATTCCCATTGATTCCAATAGGAATTGGGTTCCTAAATACCTTTGGTAACCAGGGCAAGTACCACAAAAAGTCACCCAGCCTCCGCTGCTGGATTCAAGTGTGAGTTCCATTGGCTGTGCCGAGGTGCCTGAAATAGACAATTGTTAGGCTCCTTAATAAGAACTCAGCTTTGAAAGCTCTAAATGATAACAGAACTCACTTTAGATCACTTTAGATGCCGTTTGTTTATAAACAAATGGCATCATTTTAGGATATACTTCCATCAAGCCAACAGGCAAAATTCTGCAGTCCTTACATAAACCTCCCGTTATGTAAATGGGATTGCTGCCTGGGTGAGATCTGCAGAATTCACTCTACCAAGTCTAGGCAATTAGTTTGTTTTGAATTAAAAATTAGGAGAAATGGTAAAGTAAAGCCAAGATACCCCCTGCACTTGAGCTTTGGAGCTTATTTATAATGACAACTTGGAAGTTTAAATAAGTCTGTTCACTCCTTACAAACTGGCCTTAGTGTGCAATAAATCGATCGTGAGTGCTATCCCCTCTAACGGAGGTGGAAGGTAACCAACTGGAGCCTTTGATTAGTGTACAGGAATGGAGAGTTTATCCAGGAGTTGCTAGCTGTTTTTGCTTCCTCTCTTCATAGCTAGGGCCCTACCAAGTCCACAGCCATGAAAAATATGTCACAGACCGTGAAATCTGGTTTCTCCCTATGAAAACTGGCCTTTTGTGTGCTTTTACTCCAAACTATACAGATTTCACGGAGGAGACCAGAGTTTCTCAAATTGGGGGTCCTGACCCAAAAGGGAGTTGTAGGGGATTTGCAAGGTTATTTTAGGGGAGTTATACTATTGCCACCCTTACTGTTGTGCTGCCTTCAGAGCTGGGCGGCTGGAAACCAGTGACTGTTGGCCAGGTGCCCAGCTCTGAAGGCTGTGCCCAGTCATCAGCAGCACAGAAGTAAGAGTGACAATACCGTACCATACCACCCTTACTTCAGAGCTGGGCAGCAGGAGAGTGGCAGCTGCTGACTGAAGGCCCAACTTTGCAGGCAGCAGCACAGAAGTAAGGGTATCAGTAGCACAAACCCCTCCCACCCCACACCAATAATCTTGCAAACCCCCCTGCCCCCGCCACTCCTTTTTGGATCAGGACCTCTACAATTACAACATTGTGAAATTTCAGATTTAAATAGCTGAAATCATGGAATTTATGATTTTTAAAATCCTATGACCGTGAAATTGACCAAAATGAACCGTGAATTTGGTAGGGCCCTATTAGTAGCTCAGCAGAGAACACTGTAGAGGGAGGCCTGGCACCTCTCTGGGAACTCAAGGGCTGCCTTTATTTCTAACAGGAAAATGCAGCCCACAGAGAAAATACTTCCCAGCATGCAGTGCTCTCTCTCCAACAGAGCAGCTATACTCTGTACCTGCCTTATTGTTTAGGCCTTTTGGATCAAGAGGGAAGTTGCGTGCTGGAACTTGTTGGCTCTACAGGTACACCTCCATTTTAAAGATAAATGTGGCCATAAGTAGCACTCTAGAACTTCATGAGCTGGACTCTGGTAACTGGCATAAAAGTCTAAATTATTCTTTAGTAGCTGCTCAAGAGAACAGTAGCAGGCTTCTGTAAATGGCATTCCATTCTTCACACAGTGTTGTCTCCTCTTCCTTTGCTAGTAATGCTGACAGGAAGATACAAAATTTTGTACAAAATTGCAACGGGTCACATTCAATCTTTCCTTATTTCTTAAGGAAAATGCTCAAACATGCTGAGCTGTGGAAGTGATGTCGTTAATCAGAGCACCTAGGTGCCAAGTCGGTGCATACCAGGGTGGTCAGACCTGAACTCAGATGATTCTGTGCTGAAATTGGAAGATCACTCAACAATACGATTTAACTATACAGCTGACTAGAATGTCAACAGAGAGGATATAAATAGTATAGATAATGTGAAGAGCATTAAGTCTCTTGCAATACCCTACACATACCAAATGAAACAGCAATCCCACTTAAATAAAAATATCCCTGCATACTTGTTGGGCTTTTCCATTTTCAGTTTACAATAGCAGTTTTGACTTTTCTGCAGGGATTTAGTGATTGGCTCGAGTAACTCTTCCTAGCCTATCATCAATCCCTAGAATGCATCCTGTGCCTCAATTATTGTTGCTTAAATTGCAACACTTTCTAGTGTTGGATTCAGTCTAAATGAAAGTGATTAAAGAAACAAACTAAGAAATATATTCCCCCTTCATTGCACATGTATGTAAGCAATGAGAAATTTGTGTTATCATAAAGGAGAAAATATATCTCTAAGATCCCTAGCTAAAACAGAACAGAAGTCAAGAAATGGACCAATATCTCAAAGAAGGCATATTCCTATATCCCAGCCTGAGACAGTTCTTCACTGTTTTACAACAACAGTTTCAGATGATTATTATGCAAGAACTATAGAAATATTCCACAGAGTCTTAATAGAGGTGTAATTCCTTATTTAATCAAATGCATTTGAGTATTAGCATTTTAAAATCAAATTTTAGCCAATCAGAAACCAGTTTTATATTTTAAATGCTTTCATAGATTAGTTCTGTTCTCAAGAGTGCAATTAATCAGTACTGGCACATTGAATACCAATTCCTATCAGATAAAATGATTTCATATACATCTGGGAGTACAGAGATAAAGGGCTACTTTTATTGTTGGTGTAATGTCATTGATTTCAGTGGAATTACTCCAAGGATAAATTTAGCCCAAGGTATTTAAGTGAATTCTGTTGCTGGATAAGGTCTGCTGCTGTAAAAAATATATATCTTGATTTTACTTTGCCATTTATTTTTATTAAATGTCTCATTTTCACCTCAGAACTTATCAGGTGGTAGGAGACAGTTCTTCAGATCCTACATTCTTCTGCACTGACATTCTCTTACTTATGTGCTACCTAATAAACTTTCTCTGAGGAGGCCAAATTTAGCTTATTTAGTATGTATGCATACATGTGTAATGGAGATATATGCCTGCTGTGACATATGTACATTTGTTTCTAACCACTGCAACTATGCAGCCCAGATAATGGCTGAGGAGAGAGTTTGACCATTAGGGAAAGTTAATTTGAACACTGCTGTGTTCGTGTTTGAGATTTTTAATTGTTATATTAAACAATAGATGCAAATAAAGAACAAGCCACCAGTGATTCATACACATTTGTAATTACTTTGTTGCATTTGCTGCCAACAAGGAGGAAATGAACAGGACAAGGGCGCAAGAGCAAGCCCTAAAAGGAAGGGTGAAATTAATAATACAGTTGACCATTCGTTTCTCTTAGGTAAAAGATTTCACCAACCAGGGAGATGATAGTGTTATTTAAACCTCTGTCTCAAGAACCTATGGCCAAAATTTTTAGAAATGTGTTTCTATATTTAGACTCAAGTCCATAGTTAGACACCTAAGTAAATAGTCTGATTTTTAAGAGTGCTGAACACCTGCTGCTTATGGCACCTTTTATAATTAGGCCAGTTATTTAAGGGCCTTGTTAGGGGTGAGATTTTCAAAAGTATCTAAGGGATTTAGCTGCACAAGTCCCACTGACTGTAGGCACCCATTTCTGAAAATCTTGGCCCAAGTGCAAAAAAAAAAAAAGAAGAAAACCTTAGTCTACTCCACCCTGCCCTCACAGTATCAAACCTTTACTTTTTCTTTAACCAAATAATGAACTTTTAATCAAGAAAGAAAAAAATATATGCAAACAATGATACCCTTATAACGAAGGCAAAGATGGTAGTTGGGATATGTATGTATGCTAGACAAATGTACATATTTTTAGTTGTTACATACTGTATATATAAACTACCAAATATTAGACTCAAAAGAACCATACAGCCACTGTCAGATTGATGAAAAGCTTTTACTCTACTGCCTAAGGGTTAAGAAACTTCCCCCATGGGCAGCTTATTCCATAAGTGTCCATTATGAGTTTTCTTGTGCTTTACTCTGCAGCAGCTGGTACTGATCAGTGTGGACGACAGATACCAGACTAGATGGGCAATTGGTGCGACCCAGTTAATTCCTATATTCAGATGTGGTAATAAAACCACGAGTGGGTGGGACAGGCTGAAATAATCATTCCACTGTTTCATAAGATAGTTTATGAACATTTAAAATTATTTTCATTTTACCTGCAAGGTCTGATAAATAAGAGTTAATGCCCATCTTTCAGTAGTGCAAAAAAATTACTACATGCCTCATTTATAATTGGTTTAAAATATAAAACAGTCTTTAGCTATTGAAGAAATTCAGGTAAAAGGGCATCTTCCAGCTGATTATAAGCATTCAAGGCTCCCATGTAAAATTAATCCATTAATCATGATTATAATTGCAAGCTACACAGAACTCTGGAGACATTACAACCCATCGCTGAAGAAAATTCTAACTACTACGCTGTATTTATGGGTAGCTATTCAAAGGCACAAAGGGCAGCTAGGCCCCCAGTTCCCAGTTGGATGCCTAGTGCCCCTTTGTGCCTTTGACTAAATCTCCACCTTCATTACTAATGGAAAGATAAACCTGCTCTCAGGACCCAGCTGCCCCATCATAGCCATTGTGCTTAATGAATACAATATGACTCCACAAAAGTGCACATCTATTAGAGTACTACTACGCCTAATGCATAAGGACGAAGCTCTGTCAAATTGCCACAATAAAAAAGTTACATTCAGATAGTCTGACTGAAAAAGACTCTAACCTGCTAAAATTGAGAGACTGCAAAATGTTTCTAAAGACGTTAGCACTATTAAAATTAAAATGTAATCCAGTCTCACACTAAGCTGATTAATTCCTTTTTTTTAAAACGACATTAATGCATCAGGGTCAGTACTTCCATGGGTAAAGGGATTAAAATTTCAGACAAAGCAAGACTAGTGGGGATGGGGGAGGAGGAAAGCAATGGGAGAACAATACATCTGTGTAAGGAAACACCACTACAGCCAGCTCTGTTTCTTCACTATCTTTTTCTTGCAGCACTACAGAAGTGATAAACAGAAGAAGCAGGGAGCAGTATGGGAGTACTGTAATCAGGGGACATAGCCATTAAATGACCCCAGCTATGGACTCTAACTTGCCCTCTGTGCAAGGGAGTAAGGGGATGGAAAGTCCCTTGTATTCCGCAGTGTGGGCCAGTCTGTGTGCTGGGTAGGTTCAGAGGGGCCTGGAGAACTCAAAAGGTGCAAGGGAGCCGTAACTCGTGAAGGGCTGGCAGAGATTATGCCCACCCAGCCATCCCCATCAGCTGGCTTCTCCTGGCCTGGCATAGCTATTACCACTTACTCACAGCATGATGGAAACCGCTTCACAATGATCAAAGGCTCAATTTTTAAAATTTCACTCTTGTGAAAATAGGCAAGATATGTCTTTGCCAGTTTTCCAAACTGCATTTCTACCGGGAGTCTCCTTGCTCTCTTCTAGTGCTGATATGTGCCCCCAGAGCCAACAAAATTAGCCTAGCAAAAGGGCCTAGGAACCTCATCTATGGAAAATGCATGGAAATCATATAAACATAGCTTTTACTGCTCTACTTGTCACACAGATTTATAGATGAGAATTGCATGTTTAGCTTAGAGGGAATGCCCAGTGAAAAATGAAAAGATAAGTTTATTTTCTGTGCTTTCAGGAGACAGTTGGATCATAATTTCAAGCTTCTCTGCAAAGTGTTTGCTGGTGACCCAGACAGGAGTAGAAGGAAGAGTCTCAAGGTGTTTGCTGGTGAAGCAGAGTAGAAGCAAGCTTACCTTTAGTTTAAGCTCCCGTAAAGCTCTCTCTTGCTGAGGCAGAGGGGGTAATATACTGGCTTACGATTCTGGGCTCTCTGAGGAGAGCATCAGGGTAGTGTTGTCAACTCTAGTGATATTGTTTTATCATGAGACCAGTGATATTTGGTGATTTTGCTTAAAGCCTCAGCTCTTGGACTCATGAGACTCTTCCTTCTACTTCTGTCTGGCTCACCAGCAAACACCTTGAGACTCTGCCAATCTAAACCTTGTCTTGCAGGTAACATTCAATGAACCCAGTTCATGCGGTCCCCAGAGACATTTCTCTGTAGTGTGCAGTCCCTCTCACTGGATGCACAGGAATTATTAAACCTGCTGTCTCCAAAGAGATAGTACACACATGCTAGCCAGTTAGCCCTGCTGGGGAACTTTTTACTTTAATACACAACACTGACATGGTCTATAGTAAAACTATAAATAAATTTATTACTAAAGAACGTTGATACTGAGTAAGAGAAAAAGAGATGGCAATCGTTACACATAAAGCAAAAAACAACGCTCTTTTTAGAATCTAAAACTTAACATTAGCAAGCTACAATCTTTGCCTAAGCGGCTTTCTCACCTACATCAAACTATCTGAGGGGTAGCCGTGTTAGTCTGGAATTGCAGAAGTGACAAAGAGTCCTGTGGCACCTTAAAGACTAACTGAAATTTTTTTCAGAGCATGAGCTTTCGTGGGCTAATACCCACTTCGTCGGATGCATGCAGTGGAAGTATCCAGGGGCAGGTATAAATAGGTAGGCAAGAACCAGGTGGGAGATAACAAGGTTAGTCCAATCAGGCTGAACCAGCTTGTTATCTCTAATCAGGGAGGGTGAGGTGTTCCTCTAGTAGCTGAACTGGAGGTGTGAATAGCGAGAGAAGAGAAGCTGCTTTTGTAGTTAGCTAGCCATTCAAAATCTCTATTCAGTCCCAAA